>JAUZSU010176457.1:5482-24589 GCA_034780255.1 Parotocinclus maculicauda | reverse complement strand
TGTCTTTGGTTCTTTCTTTCTCTGTCATATGTCAATAGAAGTATTGACAAGGATAAAGAGACAAATGTATTTCTTTTCATTTGCGTATCTAGAAAGCTGAAAAGGACAAGAAGCCCACCTTGGCAGCTGGAAAACGTCCCCCCTCACCTTCGCCTGTGTCTAACCGCCATCGCTCTCCCTCTCCTGGCGTTAGAAGACCGCCATCGCCTGGAGTGACCAAGTATGACGCTGACATCACAGCTGTGATCACTTGTTTTACTTTTGCTTTTCATCTTACCCTGACACATTTCCTCCTATGCCTTCTTATCTCTGTTTATATAACTTTTAGGCAGAGTCCTTGTTATAGGACTCCCTCACCTAGCGGAGTAAAGAGGCCTCCATCCCCTCAGCCCAGTGTCATATCCAAACCTCCACCTCTCCAAAAACCTGCGCTTACCCCCACTGGTCCACCTGTGCTTAGAAAGAGGGAACCCAAGTCCAAAGACTCATCCCCAATGACTCCTCCAACGTCTCAATCTCAAGATATGATCACTACCAATCCCGTCCCCAGCAACAAGCCCAAAGATGGTGAGATCTGTTCCCTTCCCATTAATCATCAAGTGGACAAGCTGTACAGATAAACATCTGTTAGAAGACTGATGTAGGCTAGAGTATTGATAGAAATTATCTGGTCATAAGAATGACATTTTCTGATATTTTGGAGACCACAGACATTTAGCTGCGTGATGGTTGTAATGATCCTTAGTTATACGTCAGTACTACAGCAATTCAGCTGATTTCAGAGAGGAACTGTTTATTGCAGTTTTATCTATTGTGTGTGTGTGTGCGTGCGTGCGTGCGTGCGTGCGTGCGTGCGTGCGTGCGTGCGTGCGTGCGTGCGTGCGTGTGTGTGTGTGTGTACAGAGGGTACGGAAAGTATTAAGACCTCTTTACATTTTTCACTCTTTGTTTCATTGCAGACATTTGCTAAAATAAAAAGGTCATTTTATTTCATATTAATGTAATGTAGTATTTCTTTGTAAATTTATTAAAAAACAAAAATAGAAATATTACATGGTCATAAGTATTCAGACCTTTTGCTGTGACACTCATATTTAGCTCACAAGCTATTCTGTATAGGCAACCTGAGCAATCGTAAGAGAAGAGCCTTGGTGAGAGAGGTGAGCTCCAGAGATGCAGTAGGAAGAAAGTTCCACAAAGTCAACGATCACTGGAGCCCTCCACCAGTCGGTGCTTTATGGCAGAGTGGCTCGACAGAAACCTCTCCTCAGTGCAAGACATATGAAAGCCCGCATAGAGTTTGACAAAAAACACATGAAAGACTCGCAGACTATGAGAAATAAGATTCTCTGGTCTGATGAGACGAAGATTGAACTGTTTGATGTTGATTCTAAGCAGTATGTGTGGAGAAAACCAGGCACTGCTCATCACCTACCCTATACAATCCCACAGTGAAACATGGTGGTGGCAGCATCATGCTGTGGGGATGTTTTTCAGCTACAGGGACAGGACGACTGGACCAGGACATGTCTGTACTTGGCCTCATTCTTCTTTCCTTCAGTTGCAACCAGAGTGCTCAGGACCTCAGACTGGGCTGAAGGTTCAATGACCCTAAGCACACAGCTAAAATAATAAAGGAGTGGGAACAACTCTATGACCATTCTTGACAGGCCCAGCCAGAACCCTGACCTAAACCCAGTTAATCATCTCTGGAGAGATCTGAAAATAAGGTGTAACATCGTTTACCATCCATCCTGTCTTGAGATGATCTGCATGGAAATAAGGCAAATCACAGTGTGAAAATTTCTACATGTCTGTTTTTTGTCTGTCAAGATGGGATGCTGAGTGTACATTAATGAGAAATAAAATTAACCTTTTTGATTTTAGCAAATGGCTGCAATTAAACAATGATAAATTTATAGGGGTCTGAATACTTTCCGCGAGGTATTTGTATTTTTTGTTGCATGATGCAAACTTTACATTACTCTTACAGACTGTGTACAAGTTTCACACAGCAGACATGTTTGTTTATGATTTGCCACCACGTGCCTGCTCAGTGTAAAGGTAGGGGGGCGGGGATACAACACTGTACACAGGGCCTCTGCAGGCTACAAAGTACAGGTGATCGGTTTTTGAGATCGGTAATTAAAGGCATTGATCGGCATACGCCGATCACGTTTTGTCACGGAAATCAACCGATATTGATCGGTGGCTGATCGTTTGGTACATCACTTTATAAATACAGTTGCAATGCTATGTTCTAACTGTAGTTTTTCCGTTGTTCTTATATGGCCGATAAATACCTTATGTGTGCAGAGTGTGTAGTAAATGTGGTGTGCTGCCGAATGCCAATGAATTCCAACAATATCATTTTATAACAAGTAAAAAGCACAAGCAAAAGCTGTTTACAGGAGCGCAAGTGTATGTAAGCATAGCTTTTACTTGACCGGTCACTGCTCTTGGCTTTCTACACCCTCTGCTGGAGCACTTGGGCTACAGGATTTTACACCCAGTTTATATGTTGTGGAATCAGACAGAATAAAATGTTTTGTGCATTTATGTTTATTTTAAACTGGTGCCAGAAATTATTTATTGTTTATTTCTGGAACGGATTAACTGTATGTGTTTTCTCCTAGATCCCAGTACAAAAAATATGGCTGGTACCAACTCAGCTGCTGAGGCAGCTAAGATCCTGGCAGAGAACAGGCGCCTGGTTCGTGAGCAGAAAGAGCGAGAGGAGCAGCTCCGGGTGCAGAGAGAGGAGGAAGAGAAGTGAGCGTTATTGTATTTGAAAGCCTATTGTTGCAATAGGGTTCTGTATTGTATTGTACTGTTCTATTAAGAACAGTCTTTTCAACAATTCAGTCAGTGTTTCTCCTAAAGAATGACACTAACCTTTGTACATTTATTTTGCACTTGCACATCTTATCGACTTTATAGTTCAGTTTATAAAAATGTCAAGTATATTTTACAGGAGCATCAGTGTTGTAAGAAGGTATTAATATTAGGTGGATATTGCTTACTAATATTATTAATACTAATTCTAGCTTTTGTTGTCTGCATACCAATGGGAGTTAAACTTTTACATAAATGTCATAAAAGATTTTTAAAAAGCCAAATAGTAAATTTATTTTTATTCTACTGGGGTGGCTCGGTGGGTAGTACCACCACCTGACAGCAAGAAGGTCCTGGGTTCAATCCCAGGGTGAAGCTGCCAGAGTCCTTTTTGTGTTGACTCTTCATGTCCTTCTTGTATCTGCGTGGGTTTACTCTGGGTTCTCCGGTTCCCTCCCTCAGTCCAAAGACATGTTAGGTTAATTGATTACTCTAAATTGGCATTGACTTAAGTATGTATATATAACTAGTCCTGATATAACCTTGTGTGTATTGTTGAACTGGCCACTGATGATGAAAGAGACGTTAAGTAAACCAAAAACTTTTGCTGTAAAATGAACTATTTTACTGTTAGTGTTTATGGGGGCACTTAAAGACAGAAAAAGCCAAGCATTCAGTAACATTACAAGGTGCTGTTTGGAATATTGTGAAATAATAAATATAAAAATATTGTGATACCATGCCAGCTTGTGTGCACAGGCTGGCATTGCAGCAAAAATTAGAATGTACAGTGGGGCAAAAAGGTATTTAATCAGCCACTGATTGTGGCTGTGGGCAGGTGTCTTTTTATACAGATAACAAGGTCAAAAATGTGCCATTAATACAGGTAACGAGTGGAGCAGCAGAGCTTCCTAAAGAAGTTACAGATCTGTGAGAGCCAAATACTTATTTTTCACCATAATTTACAAATAAATTCTTTAAAAATCCTGTAATGGGATTTTCTTTTTAATCATTTGGTCTCTCATAGTGGAAGTGTACCCATGATGAAAATTACAGACCTCTCTCATCTTTCTAAGTAGGAGAACTTGCACAATCATTTGCTGATTAAATTCTTTTTTGCCCCACTTTTACCAAGTACTAATCAAATCTGTTTAGCAAATGATTTTTCCTCCAAAGATTTAGCTTTTCACTCTGAATTGTATTGTGGATTATTTTATTTGTAATGAAAACATTACAAGCAAACAAAATACAAGTTTTAGAAGTTATTTTAGAGTTTTGGCTGTGTGTATAGCAATTTATTCAGTATATGCAAATACTCAGGCAGTCTGGCTTTGTCAGCCATTTAAAAACAGACTTCTATTTAAAAGCAGTTTTAGCTTTGGGTGCTTTAGAATGCCAAAGTCTTTTTACTTGTATTTTTATGTTGTCTTCAAACTTCTAAAGTTATATCAATAAAATGATTAAAACAATTTGACGTTTGAAGCACATTATTGAAATATATAGCCATTAAGCACTAGAAAAGTACTACAAATGAAAAAGTAAAAGTAATAATGCAGCTTAAATTGCTTTTTCCTTTAAGATTCACTTTACTCTTGCACCATTTTCATCTGTGCTTCGTGATGTTATGCAGTGAAAGCAAATCAAATGCCTTTCCTCCTGTTAGCCATATAATAGGAAAGGTTTCACTATTTTTATATTTGTTTTGTACCACCTGAATAGCAAGGTTGAACGTGTTTCTGTTATATTACAGGCTGAAAAAGGAGGAGGAAAAGCGTCTGGCAGAGGAAGAAAGAGTGCGGCGCTTGGAAGGGGAGAAGATTCGAGCAGAGGAAAGGAAGCGGGAGGAGGAAGAGCAGGCTCGTAAGGATGAAGAAGAAAGACAGAGAATGGAGTTGGAGGAAGAGCAGAGACGGGCTGAGCTTCAAAAAGAGGTAATTCTTACTAAAATAGCATTGACTCTAGAACTGCTGACTGAATAACGGGTTGATTTATTTGTCCATTAACAGCGTGAGGAGGCAGAAGCAAAAGCCCAGGAGCAAGCTGAGAAGCACCGTCAGGAGAGAGAACGCATCATGCAGAAAAATCAGGAAGAGCGCATGGAGAGGAAGAAGGTGATCAGTCATGCCTCTTATTTAAAACGTGTTCACATACAGTACCCATAGAAAGTTGTCATACCCCTTAAAATACAGATGTATAGAATATGAACAGAAATAAGCGTGCGTTGCTGGATGCACCCAACCAAAAGTGTATAAGCCTGGTGAAACACTAATTTCAAGAACAGGCAATGCAGTTTCATCTTTTTAAGTAAATGCAGTGCAGCACTGCTAGTCACAGCAGTCACATCCCTGCTTAGCAGAGAAAATTGTGACACCTAAATGTGTCCAGGTGGAACAGACCATAACATAGTTTCTACTTGTGCACATAACTATTGCAGTAAATAATTCATGAAAATAAATTACATTAAGGTATGCAAACAAAAATATGACAAATAATATTTATGCCAGTTCATGACCCCCTTTTATTTGAAAAGCTGTTTAGGGTATGAAAAAGAAACCAGCAGTTCTGATATAAAATAAAAAGTTGGGAAAATAAAAAAAATAGCAGTGTTTCTTTCAGATTCAGGCATGCAACACTAAATATTGGTAAATGAGTTACTGCTCCAATTTCACCATTACTTTTAAAATAATTTTATAGTTAAGGTTAGATTGTTATAGAAGTAGAAAATGCACTGTTTGGCCAAAAAAAAAACTTTTCTCAATAGGGTTCAGGTCTGGACTCTATGGTGGTCAGTCCCATGTGAGTGCTCCCTGAACCACTCTTTCACACATTGAGCCTGATAAATCCTGCCATTGTCATCTTGAAATATAACCCCTGCCATCAGCGAAGAAAAAATCCATTGATTAAATAACCTGGCTTAGTGTTTTCAGGTAGTCGTCTCATCTAATTTTTGGGAATATATAAACCTAGACCTACCATCTGCAGTAACCCCAGATCACAGCACTGCCCCCACAGGCTTGTATGGTAGGCACTAGGCATGATGGGCACATCACTTCAGCCACCCTGATGCTCCCATCACTCTAGAACAGGGTAAATCTGGACTTATTAGACCACATGACTTTCTTCCATTGTCCATAAAAACACTTTTTTTTGCCGGTTGGTCTGACTGACAAGTGGTTTTCTTAAGGCTACACAGTTGTTTATTCCTAATCCCTTAAGTTCCCTTTAAATGGTGTGTAAAAAAATGCTCTTACTTTCACAATTAAACATATACCTGGGTTCTACTGTTTTTCTACGATTTGATTAAGTAATCACTGATCACAATCATTATTTTTTGTGACCACATTCCTTCCTCGAAAATTATGTTTCCCCACTGTCCTTCAACCCGGTTTTAGTTTAGATGTTTTCTCTGCTTAATGAATGCTTTGGCCCTTCTGTAATATTAACTCCTTTTATTTTAATATGGTTGTTTAACAAATGTGAAGCTACTCACTGCATTAGTTAGGGTTAAATAACTTGTTGCCTGTTGAAACATAATCGCTCATGCCGTAATTATCCAGTAATTATTATATTACGTGTTACTTGGTCCAATCCAGGTGTTTACTTTTTTTTTCTTTTTTGACTAGACTGTGTACAAGTCAATGTGGTTATTGGACTAATACAGACAATGTGAAAAACAAGCACATTGATGAACTGTCCATCTTATTACATGTGATTTACATTTTTGTTGTTTCTGTGACTTTAGAGGATTGAAGAAATTATGAAGAGAACCAGAAAAATAGACCAAAATGATTTCAAGGCAAGTTTGCTAATGGATTATCTAATAATTCAGTGCTGAGCCTTTGTGCTGTACTACAGGGCTTTTAATTTGTAAGTCTGTTTCTTGCAGGACAGTGATGAGGGAGACCTTACAAACGAAAACGGTGAAGAGTTTGCAGACCAGATAAACATTGATACCAGTGGTCAGTTTATTTAATGAGTCTGAATATTTTGACGAGTTACATAGACTTTCCACAGTTATTTAAAAGTATAAGTAAGATTTCATTATTTAACAGTTCAAATCCAATTCCAGATGACTGTTCAGTACAAAGTGCAGAAGAAGTCATTCAGTCAGATAGCCACGTAGAGGAGGCACTTGGATATGTGAATATTCAGACCACAGTAGACGATAAGGAAAATAACAATACAGAATCTCCAGCCATAAGGTAAAGAAAACACATTTTATTTGTCTAGTACACATTCTGTTTTTATGCAACCTACACATTTCTCTGCTTGTCATGGTGTGGTTTAAGGTGCGTGTTATGAAAACACCACAGGTGTGGCCATAGGTTTTGAGAATGGCCTCTGTTTTTTAGAACCATTCGTCGGATGTTTATATTGTACAATGAGGTACAGTTATAAATACATTGTATAAAATAGTATAAATATATCCAGTGTAAGCAAAGACTTAATATTTATGGCGTTGAGTCTTTTTAAAGACTTCTGCAGTTTGCCTCAACGTGCTGGTTATCAGCTTCCAGGCAAAATCTGGACTGATGGCAACCCATTCTTGTCTAGTCAGTGCTTGGAGTTGATCACAGTTTCTGGGTTTTTTTTGTCCATCTGCTTTTTGAGGATTGGCCACAAGTTCTCAGTGAGATTGAGATCTGGAGAGTTTCCTGGCCATGGACCAAAAATGTCACTAGGTCATGTCTTGCCTTGTGACATAATGCTCCATCATGCTGGAAAAAGCATTGTTCATCTCCAAATTGCTCCTGGATTGTTGATGTTTTGATACCATTCCTTATACATGGAAGTGTTTTTAGGCAAAAGTTTGCATTGCAATTTTTATTTCACATTTCCTTGGAGGTAACCATGGGTAACAGAAGGGCTTAAATGCAGTTGCTGCAATGCAGTAATTTTTGTGATACGGTCAGGCAGGGACTTGCAATTGATAGTTCTGATCGCTATTCACCATCTAGAGTTAATACAAATTGCCACCATAAAAACTTGATGCAACAAACTTTGAAAACCAAAAAACTTTTTAAAAACTTTTGCCACAACTGTACAGCAGTTCATTTGAGCATTGTGAATGAATTGCACTTAATTAATTAATAAAATTAATTAAATTACTTATCTTTATAATGGTTCTTTGATTCTGTCTCTACCAGTAAACCCTGTCCAAAGGAACGTCTGCTTGAGCCCTCAGAGCTTGTGAATGAGGACTGCAAGCTGGAGGTGAATGGAAAAGCAGGTTCCTGGAGTTTTGAGGGACTTATAGATCTGGGAGTTCAAGCCAAAAGCCGACACCTCATTGAGCCAGGAACCTGTAATCAGAGTCTAATGGACTGTGATGTGGGACTTGAGGCACCAAGAGTGGCCTTTGAGAACAAATCCAGCCCTGTGAACTCGCTCCATTCAGCTCAACCCGTTGAAGCCTTATCTGGTAAGGAGTTTTAAATTTTTGTTGAGATGTAACAGGGTTTATACACTTTATACAGAGTTTAAATACCAAATTTTAAACTTGAAATGGGGAAAAACAGGTTTTTACAGACGTGTTTGTGGTTATACACATCAGTTGTGTGTTGCCTAATAGTGAAATCCCATAGCTTCTAAAACTTAAAAATAGGCATGGGTCAATAATCAGTATTATTGAATATTGTAATAGTCTCTACAAGCACAGATTATGTTCATTGAAGTGCATCATCTTTTCTAGTTCAGTTTTTATGAGGGTTATAGTTCTAGTCCATGGTTACAGTAAAAAATATTACTACTTTATTTATATTTGTATTTTATTTAATAGAAGAGATTTCACTAAAAAAAACAAACTCTTAATAAAAATCTAAACACGATCTGGAAATATTAGACTTGTCTGGCAAATATGCTGGCATAGTACCTGTACCTGAAAGGAATTGTGATATGAGACCCACTTACCTATAATGGATTATGAACCAGTGTGGCAATGTGTTGGTTTTAACTGTACAGCAACCTTCTTCATTCTGTACTTCAAGAGTAAAAGATGAATGAGGGTCATTCTTTAAGCAGTAGTAGTCTTGTCTAAATTTACTCACAGTTTGATGCTCTGTAAATACCATGAAAATATCCAGTAACGTTCTTAAATGTGTTCCGTGGTATTTTTTCTGGACCACTAAGACAAAGTTTAATAGAACTATCTTTGTTGGGTTGATGGGCTTGCTACTCATATACACTTGTTGACAACAAAATAAAACATCCAGATAGAAATGTCAGATTCCTGCTAAACTCGCCATGCAGTTGTGTTGCAGGCAGATATGTAAATGATTACAGGTGTGCTCTGATTAGACACATGGTCTTGCTCTTTTGTCTTGGGATGCTTAATCATATTCAGAGATAAAATCGTCAGATACCAAACAGAACCTTGATTCATCACTTAAGATTATTCACGAAACCACTGCAAATGAAGGTTACTGTGGTTGGCTGTCAATGGCAGAACACACGATAAAGTTTCCTTTAGCTAAACATCTACAAATGGTCCAGAACAGAAATGTGCAGGTTAGTGAAGGTACCATCTATGTCTGGATGGTGAATAACGAAACTGTGCTCGTGCTCATCAGCGGCTCAAACATGCCTCCCTACTGGTGGTCTGTCTGGGACATACTGAGCCTGTTCACCACATGCGTGCCCTCATAAAACTGTGGCCAAATAAACAGAAACCACTGCCCCAAACACCTCCTAACACAGTGGGCAGTTTGCCTAACCATTTATCCTGCTTCCCTCACCCAGAGATGCTTTAAGTGTGTTGTAGAGGCATGCAGTCTAGCAGTCAATTCTCCCCAAGATGTCCCAAAAGTAGCCTCTGATGACCTTTTTATAAGACAGCAGGGGAAGCACTTTTACATCCTCTAAACCCTGTGTCTAATCAGACAGCACCTGTAATTATTTATATATCTGCCGGCAACATAACTGCATCTTGGGTTTTTCTGCAATCTTGCATTTCTATCTAAAAGGTTTATTATATATATAGTGTATACTCTTTATGCAATGTGCCAAAATAATCTGGTCTCCTTTCTCTTCATACCCTTCCCCTTAAGAGATCTGATCTCACATTCTTGTCCAGGGACCGATACTCTGACGTTCTGAGTTCCCAAGCCTCCTGTATGCACCTCAAGAGACAGAAAAACCTGCAGCTGCAGAAGATGGCTTTAACCTCTGCTCCTCTGAGAATAAAGGAGCTTAGGAAATAAATAAGCATCTGCTTCAGGGAAATTGTCCTTTTCATTGTGCTTATTTCTGTATTACTTATTGCTTTTTTGCATTCTTTGTGTAGCGTCAGCTTTCTGTGCTCTTTTTGTTATTTTAAATGTTTCTGCTCTCTTTTTTTTATCTGAGTCAACTCTGTTGTAATTTATTCTGCCAGCATTGCATTTCATGACCATTTTCTTTCTATGTTTTGTTTGTTTTGCTTCCTTGCTTCTTGGACCTAAAAGATTTTCTGCTGCTTTTTCACCACATTCTTGGATGGAAAGTTTGAATTTGAAATGGAAATATTCCAGGCAATTTCAGAAGGTCATAGGATATGAGCAGAAATTAGTGAGCAATGTGAATGTAAAGCAAGGCTGTTGAGGCAGAGAGGAGAAACCCACTACAGCCATTTCCATTTTTAAAATTTGTGTGTGAACTGGGATTTGAGCTCAAATGTGATCCTGTTATATTCAGAGGATTGGCAGTGAATTCCTCCTCTATCCTTAGAGATAGAACTGTGTCCACTCTGCACTGTGATGAGTTTCTTCTCTCTCTCTCGCTTTGCAGCATTGTATAAAGAGTGTTGCTTCGGATATTTCAGAAAAAGGCGACAAAAGGTTTGCCAGTTGCTTTTGACTTTGAACGATTAAGGGGTCTGGAGTGAATACTCTGGTGTTCTAGATTTTTATGCTAGTTTTTTCTTCATGCATTCACACAGCAATGTGTTCCTCTGTGAAAGATCAGTCTAAATAGAATATACAATTTATTATCAGAATTAATCTTTAGTAAAGATGATTAATATCACACAGGATACCATAAGATCTTACTAATTGCACATGCATCTTTTGTTCCTGTGTTCTTTCAAAGCTTGAATGGTTGGTAGTGTTCTTGTGGCCCCATGTTCCCTCAGGGGCCAACAGTTCTATCCAGTTCTTGATTTTAGAGCATAACATTTCACTTTTCTAGTTTATATTTAATCCCTTTAATGGTCCAACAGTCACCAGTCACTTTTATGTTTTGGAGGATTGTGACTGTTTAATCCATTGAGATATTTAAAACTTCCTACATGTGTAAGTATTACGTTCATGATCAGTATTAGCTGGCGTGCTATAGCTTGGGAAGTCGGAGGGAGAAAAGAGAAGTGCATTTGGCTAGTTCAGTCTAGTACTTGACCTGCTGCTATTTAACAGCATTTGATGTTTCTGTATGAGACGTGACTGAGCCGGCTCTTGTTTGTGAGACAGGACGTTGCAGGAGGCTCTGAAGGTTTTGCTTGATTAAACAATGCCTTATTCTTGCTTTTGGTTGAAAATGTAAGAATCCTGTTGGAGTTGAACAGGAATGCAGAGGGGTGTGCTCAGGACTAAAAGAATATTGTTTGTTTTGTTCTTTTGTCCATATCTAGTGCTGCTCTGAGTGGACTGCAAGTTAAAAGCTTGAACATTAAATGCTTGAACTGTAGTGAGAAGAGGATTATGGGTCCAGTACTCCAGCCTGAATGTGGCTTTTTATTTTACATTAGAGTTCACTTAAATAAGAGGTCACTGAGCACAGGGATTTTGAAAAGAAGACTGCTTGGGTACTAATTACACCTACCTAATACTTTTATTGAACACTTTCCAGTATAGTCATGGATCACTTGCTTTTATTGGTTGTTTAAATTGATGGGCATATACAGAGAGTTGGCACTCTGTAAAGCTTCAGGTTCAGGTTCAGACCCAAGACTTGTCTTGTATTCCAGTGGTAAAACTAGGAGCTAAGGTTTAGAAAATATGTGCTTATTATGTGAAGGAAGGTTTTTCAGCATTGCAGCAATATCTACTTGAATATTTAGACATTTAGTGCTTCAAGTCCTCAGATGCTGGTGGCTGTTTGTGTGACATCATCGTGACTGTTCAGGGTAAATCCAGTACATCCGTGTTTTAGAGCTGTTGTTTGGATTGCAGTACTCACAATGGGGATAGAATAGAACAGTGCCTTTGAGTCCACAGGTTATATATTTATTTTTTGTATACTTAACAACTACATGCTTTCCTCAGGCATGACAATCATTTTCCTTAACCAGAACCCTGTCTTTTGCTCTTAAACAAGGCCTGACTACACATTCTATTTGTAAATAAACTTGACATGTACTGAAAAGGAACTGTTAAAATAAAGGTTTTGCAAGATAAACACGATGTTGACGTTGCTTCAAAATACTGTAATGGTCATGCTTTTCTAATTCTACCTTGCTTACAGTTTGAAGTTTTGCACTCGTTATATCACTCAAAATTACGTTAATAAAGCATTGTAATATTGTTACATGCTAAATGTGTGCCATGTTATGGTAAATGCTCAGGTGTGTTAATTATGAAACTGAATGAAGCAAGAGGGAATGGATCTGAACAATAAATCCCTTAAGAACTCCATGTTTAAAAGCTTGCTGTTCCTGGAGCATCTGAATTTTTTATATATATGGTCAAAAGCAAAGTGTAAGCTGCTGATTACTGAATATAAATGCTTTGTTAGTTACACAGCAATCAAAAAATCCCACCATCATCTAATTTCACCTCAATCCTTAAACCAATGCCATTTATCTGTGCTTTCAGCACCCACATTGACAAGCTGATTATTTACTTTGCTCTGTTCTTACTATCCTTATAAATCTGACAAGTAATAGTTTGAAGTCCCACCAACTGTTAAAATCTAATCTGCACCAAACTGAAACTACACAGACTTTAATCCACTAGTGCCAGTATCGACCTTTCAGCAAGAAACCTTATTCTAAAATGACATCAGTGACGATCATGTGCCCTTCACAGCTTTTTGGCACAGTCAGCGCAGTAGACGTTGTCCTCGTGCATGACGAAGCGCTTGCCGGCGAGGGACAGAGAACACTTCTTGCAGTTAAAGCAGTACTCATGCCATGTGTGGTTCTCGTAGTTTACTACATTGGTTCCTCTGCCAAAGCCTGCAGACACAAGGGAACTATTATGAGTACTGTGTGCACACAAACTCCTTCCTGTGGACCAATAGGATGCATTCTGGGTGCCCCATGTGATTATATCAGATGTTGTTGAATGGTGGTTCTTGATGCAGATCCAGAATTCCCAAAATTCTGACTTTGTGTAACCATCTCAAATCCCCTGTGAAGACTGGAGGTTTTCACCATACGACCCCAGGACAGGAGGGCCACTGGCCTGGTTAACGGTCACACTTACTAGAGGATTGTCCAGATCTGGGTACTCTTTATCATCAGTGGTTCTATCCTAACATGGCCATATCTATTTTCTGTAAGTACTGAATATATTCTTTTCCTTACTCATCTATGTAACATTTCTGTAAATAAACTTTTAAATAGACAGCGTGAGATTGAATGCATCGCAAGTGTAGTAATATGCTTGATGTGATCAGTGCATTCTGTTGATTCATTTGAGATTAATAGCTGCTTGATACACTAAAATGCTGGCCACAGTGAAACCCACTCTCTGTTGATACTACTTTAAAGCTCGACTTGTAGTCTGGTCAAGATCTGGTTTACGCTATATTCACTGCACATCTTATTAACAATCCCCACGAAGGAAATGCTATTTGTGGGTGTGGCTCAATTCATGTCACATTTCTGTTCATAAGAGGGAATATTAACATCTTAGGGCACAATCAGTGCAAACATATCCTATAGTGTGTGGGTGTGTGCTCAAGCAACTAGTTTTTACCCGTTATTGGATTCTGGCAGAAAGAGCACTTTTTGGCCACAGACGTCTTGTAGCAATCCACGCAGTACAGCTCATCCTCATGAGCAGCAAATCGAGTGCCAGCCAGTTGTTTCTTGCAGGTGTGGCACACAAAGCATTCAGAGTGCCAAGGCTTATCCTGGTAGCTCAGGCCACCAGAAGTGATGGGCTAAAATACAAATATTTGACGTTAAAAGGCATTTACCAGTTCTTTAGATTACTTTTTGTGGTTACTGGTCACAAAAATGAAGTATCCCCTAATTTTTGTGAGCAGTGTATATACATTTGTTTGAAAGCTAGTGAACCCTGAAAATTATCCATATATAAATATAAATATAAATACATATCCAATAACATAACATATCAGATTTTACAAGAGAAGACTACTTATGCCAGACTCTTGCTTTGGCCAGACTTTTTTAATTGCTTGTTCCTCGGATGTCCCTATTTAAGAATCTACTGAGGAGGGAGGAAAAAAATTAAAAATAAATCTTTATTTTTCAGCACTTTTCAATTTAAGTATATATAATATAAGTCTGATCTTGTGCATCATGGCAAGAACAAAGGAGATTTCTGAAAAGTTTTTCGATTTCGAAAGAGTTTGGATTTTTTGGACGAATTCACTGTCAGATAGTGTGTAATGGAGGAAATATAAGACCACTGAGGAGTGATCAACCATCATGAACCATTAACCCAAAGGCATGGAATATAATAGTCCTCAAGGTCCCAAAGAAACCCAGGGTAAATTCTATGCTGCTGTAAAGGCTTTTTACATATTGGTTAATGCCCATGAATCCTCCATCAAGAGAACACTGTACAAAAAGGAGGTGCATGACAGAGTTACAAGAGAAAGATACTGCTCTCCAAAAAGAACATTGCTGCCTGTCTTCAGTTTGCTAAAAATCACATGGACAATCCAGAAGAACATTGGAAAATGTTTAGTGGACGGATGAGACCAAGATAGAACTTTTGGTATAAATGAGCATTATGTTTGAAGAAAAGAAAACACTGCATTCCAACATAAGAACATTCTCACATCTGTGAAACATTGTGGTCGTAATATCATATTTTGGCCTTTTTTGCTGCATTTTGGCCAGTATGGTTTGGCATCATTGATAAAACAATGAAACTGTCAGCAAATAAATAGGGGAATAATCTCAATAGAAAGAGAATCATGCTTCAAGAGTCCAAGCAGAAAAGTCATTAAAAACCAAAAAATGGTTGAAGATGAAAAACATAAGTGTTTTGGAGTAGCCATGTTTTAGTTTATTTACCGTTGCTATCAGCATAATTGGCCACTGCAGTGACAGACATAAGGCTATATCAATACACAAGTTTATGTTGAGACTAGTCACACAGATCAGGCCAGTTTAGCGTCATCAATTAACCTAATGCTGTGAGACTGTGGGAGGACACCAGAGCAACCAGAGTAAAACCACATGATCACAGAAAGGACCCAGATCACTCCACCATGGATAAGATCCCAGACTTTCTTGCTGTGAGGTGAAGGTGCCCATAGGTTGTTTGGCCAAGTAAATGTTCTGACCTTAATCCAGCAGAATGTTATGGAAGAAGATCATGTAAGGAAACCAACAAATACTGTGGTTAGTTGAAGTTGTACTGTACAGTCGAATGGGTTAAAACTTCTCCATCATTTTCTGTGCAGTACTGATCACCAATTGCAAGAAACATTCAGTTGCAGCTATTGCAGTACAAGAAGGGTCAGGCAGCAAAGTTCTGAATAATTTTTGCATTCACTGATGTGTAATATTGGATCATTTATTCATTCATGCATGATTTTTTTTTATTTTATTTTATTTTTTTTATTTTAAATCCTTGGTCAGGGTCACTGGAAAGCTGTTCCCTAGCCTGTGACATTATATCCCTTAATAAATTAATGACCAATTATATATAGCATTTTTTAAATAGAGTTTTCTTTCTTTACTATGATAATGGGATTGTAAAAGCCCTCATTTTTGTGAGCAGTATATATAGGCATGTATTCAATTCCAGACATCAGCAGATAAACTATTTCTATCTGCATATTGCTTGTGTAGGATTATGACAACCCTCTGTTTCTTATCTACAAGACTAAAAGGCAGTCACCTCCTTGCAGCGTGCACAGTTCTTGGCAAACTTCTTCTCATGACAGGTGCCACAGTAGAATTCATCCCCCTTGGTGAGGAAGGTCTGAGAGCGGATCGGCTGCTTGCACTCGAAGCAGATGAAGCACTCCTCATGCCACACTTTGTGCTTATACTCCACGTTTTGAGAGCCTGAACAAATACAAGAGTTGGCATTAAAGCGTTTACTCAGTGCTGCTAAGGAGAAGCTGGCTTTTACGTTGGACTGAGTGGAAGCACACACCAGGCATGATGACTTTGTAGCAAGCCTGGCAGCGGGGCGCGTCCTGACGAGCGCCACACTTCTCACACATGACCTTACCATCATCCCTTGCTGCAAAAGGCTCATTGGTCAAGGACTTGTAGCACTTAACACAGCGGAAGCAGTCCTCATGCCAGTGGCGGTTCTTATGGGTCAGTTCCTAAAAATAGAAATGAGAATGAGATCCATTTTACTCCCAATTAAAAGTCCAATGAACTAATCAGAGTATGTACATAGTAGAAATGTTTTCTTATTTTTATTAAAGATTTACACAGAACATTTACTTCTACATTATATTATACAGTACGTCTTATTAAATATCTATGGCTAGTTGTTGAATTCTTGGAACAACCTTTCAAAATAATCAAACACTAGACTTACTCAGGGTTTTTGTTTGGTTGTATCAATGTTATATTTTTTATAATTCTTTCGTCTGCTACATCAGAAGCACATCGATTCTCATCTCCCTTAGGCAGCCTATATGCTATAAGAATGCATTATATTAACTTTAACTAAATATAACTTATGGGCAGCACAATAGCTCGGTTTGTAGCTCCGCTTGCCTCACAGCAAGAAGGTCCCAGCTTTAATCCCAGGGTGGAGCGGCTTGGGTCCTTTCTATGTGGAGTCTGAATGTCCTCCCCATGCCTGCGTGGGTTTACTATAGGTACTCTAGTTTCCTCCCACATTCTTAAGATGTGTGTTAGGTTAATTGGTGTCTCTAAAGTGGCCCTTAGTGTGTGTGTGTGTGTGAGACTGTGTGTATGTTTTCCCTACGATAGATTGGCGCCCCATCTAGGGTCACTCCTGCCCTGAGTTGCCGGGTGGGCTGGCCCGCGACCCCATGCATATTAAGCAGAAAATAAATAGGTAAACAATGTTTTTCTCCAAAACTGTTTTAACTTTGTTTATTCTACAACCCCAAATCAGAAAAGCATGTCACATGCTTTACCGTCCTAACCTTGTTTTTGAATATGTAGCAGACCTGAAATGCAGGAATGAATGTTTATTAACAAATGAAATGCAGTTGACCAGACAAAAGATCTCAGGTTTATACTGTCTGGAATTAAATAAAGATTGGAGGAAGTGTAAGGGACACTGTGGCTGTGGTCTTATATGCATTTTTTCATATTTTTTTCTGATTTGGGGTTGTACTTAAGGTAACAAGGTCTAAGACCTACCCCTGGAATGTGCAGACCAACAATGTAAAAAATATATACATATATTTTTTGAGCTGGATTACACATTTAAACATTTTCATACTAAGCACACAAGGATGATGGTCGAATACAGCTGATATAGTTTTAACAGTTATGATAAACTACACTGCTCACAAAATTAGATATTTTGTTCCCCTAATTTTGTGAGCAATGTATTTTAGTTGCTCATGTTCACTTAGTACTTGAGAAAACACTGAAACTGCACATTAAAAGCATCAAAACACTGACAGATATAGTTGGATTGTATTCTTTGGCTATTGATTATTTGTAGTAGCATGAGATATGTATGAGATATACAAAGCTCTTCTGGAAGAGCATGTGCTAAATGCTGTAAAGGTCAACAACATACTGGTAAGTTTTAAAAAAAGATACATTTTCCTCACCTTGGCATCAGCGCCAATGGGTCGACGGCAATCTGCACAGGTGTTGGCACACAGCTTGTCAAAGCAGCGCACACACACGTGCTTCTCATCCTTCTGGACATACTTCTTACCATGCAGATCCTCTCTGCAGTAGAAGCAGTTGAAGCGTTCAGTCATGACTGAGCTGGTATAGCTGCGTGGGCCTGCAACGAATTAAAGATACTCAGCACGCATAGCAAGAAGTCATTACCCATGGACGGTTCCACACTGTTCACAATAGTTATTTTTTTAATAACCTAAAATATTCTTAACACACAGTCCAAAACACTGCCTTGAATTTTTTAGTACTAGTAGTACTAGTATTATTCAACCATCTACATGCAGCCATTTTTCAAAAATCTTATAGTTTACATACACAAACACACCTCCACAACTATAGGGTGTAAAATAACGAGTTTGTCAGAGAAGCTTTACTTACGATCAAAACAAAAAGAAGCCGTGTAACTATAATAATGTAACTTTCCCAAATATTGGGAATATAAATCCCTGGTGAATTATGACATGTACAACATGGATCATTTTCCATCCCCAGAATCCACACATATTATAAACCCCAAAAATGGTGTTTTTGTTTGTTTGTTTGTTGTTGGTTATATTGTTTGGGTTTTTTAGATGGAGGGGTTGACGGGGGACGTTTTTGCTTTATTTGATGTTCTGCAATGGAATGTAAATGATGAAAAGAAAAACCTTGAGGTTTGAATGAATATTTTGGCACAAGTGATTTAACATTAAAGTGGGCGTGGCTGTGCCATGGATGAGAGATGATGAGCAAATGGACACTACAGTATTTGTATTAAATGCAATATGGAAACACTGGTGCCTCAAGCTTTGGGAAATTCCCTGTAGTTTTTTTCAGCTGTCCATAATAAAATTGACTTGTGCTCCGTAATATTAGTGGGGCACAACGAGAGTTGTGTTGTAGTAAAAATGGTTGTGATGAATATACTCAGCATCGAGATTAACAGCTGCGCCGCGGTGGTTCACCACATGAAATCAGTGACTTTGTACCATTACCACTAGATGGCAGTACAGTTCACATATTAGGGATTTCTAAGACGTGTGTAAACCCAGGGCTACAGAATTTGAGGCAAATCCATCGTCCTTTGGGAAAATACTTTAGGCTTTTACACTTTAATAGTAATCTAATTGTGTGACTTTTGTAGTAGGTTAAGATTTGAGAGATACACATATGTATCACACGTCACATAACACAGATGTCACGTACATACCACAAAATTATGACATCCATTATACTGGATTTTCCTTAAAAAAACGGACTGGTTTATGACCTCACAACAGATAAATCCAAATGTGAAGGTGGAGTTTCTCCCTAAA
>JAUZSU010176446.1:0-12818 GCA_034780255.1 Parotocinclus maculicauda | reverse complement strand
GTCCGCCCCATGTATGTGTGGGTTTACTCCGGGTACACTGCTTTTCTCTCACAGTCTAAAGACATGTGTGTTAGGTTAATTGGTGTCTCTAAAGTAGCCCTTAGTGTGTGAATGTGTGTGTGACTTTGTGTGTGTGCCCTATGATGGATTGGCAGCCCGTATAGGGTGGTTCCCTTGCCCCCAGAGCTTCCAGCTGGCCTGCGACCCCGTGTGGATTAAGCAAAAGATAATGAATGAATGAATATATATATGCTGATCCACTTCCCCCTGGTGTTCAAAATTATAAATAAAAAATACATTTAACAATTATATATCACTTTTTGCTATGGTATACGCTAATAATAATAATATAATAATAATAATAATATAATATAGAATATATATATATATATACAAATAATTTTTATCATTATTTATTTTTGTTGATGTAAATATTTCATGTTTTTACCTTGATTTTCATCACATTGTTTAAATAGAAACATTCACTATGTAGTGCACCAAGCAGCGCGTTTTGTTACTTTTAATCAATCCATTCTGTAAATCAAATTCTATTTGCACTTTAAAGGAAACAGGGAGTAAAATATTTAGTACATATTACACATATACGGGCGGCCTCCCAAACGCCACACCATATAGCATGCAGGAAAGCGTTATACTTAGTAGGTGGTAATTCGATTTGGGACGCGGCCATTGTTGCCGTACTTCCGTTACTAGATCCGCTCCTTTCTACCGTTGGGTACGTACTAAACCGCGCACTACCATACTAAGTAGTATGTTTATATGACACACCACCCATAGGTGACGTTGTTTTTCAATACTATGTAGTATGGTAGTATGCGGAATTGGAGATAGCCGTAGTCGCAGGTATTTATTCCCAGAAACTAACGGTTAGTGCGCTTTATATAATATTTTGTTGTTTTAATATAGTGTGGATTTAAGATAATTTGTAAGCTCAGGCCAATTTTCTGGCGCTTCGTTAGCTGAAGAGGTGAAATAATTTTTTTAAGACCTAGCTCTTTATCAAGCTAGCAGGCTAATCTTTAGCTAATGTTGTTTTCGGGTTTTGTTGCTGACAGTTATAAACTGCGCTTATGATCGGTTTCATACAGTGTTAACATTATACCTGCAAAAACGAGTGTTTAATATAGTTTTTTTAATTTGAAAATATACACGCACGTATCGTTTACCGTACCCGTTTTACATGTCATTTTACAATCTAATTGAATAAAGTCAGTGCACCATTGCTTACAAATGATTTGTTTTATATAAATACATTTACAATCTATAATAAATGCAATGTAATTAAGCCTTATTTTTTTACAACCAAAAAGGACCAGTTCCTTTATATAATTGATCCTTTAATGTATAATCTAGCTAGCCTAAAACTCTTATGAAGTCAACTCTTGTGAAGCAGAATGACGTAGAGAACAGTGTGACATGACGTCATAGCTGCTGGTTTTATTGTGGTTTGTTTTGTTATGTTATCAAATGCAGTATGTGGGATATTCCCTGACTCAGACAGTCATGCTTGTGTGAAGCTTTACCCAGCTGGAAGGCAGTCCTGGGGCTCAAACCTGACTCTGACTCTGCACCACTCCAGAACCTTTGGAATCTGTGATCAATTTAATTTAGGTGATCATAGTACAAACTTTTTAAAGGCATATTACTTCTGCTTTTAAGCCAATGCCCTTAGACAAATCATTATATAATACATGCTGTAAATACTATAATATAATATATAATAATATTATAATATGGAACCAACAGAAAAATGTAATGTTAATACCTGTCATACACCAAAGAGGACTATGGCAACCTTATTCCGGTGTGTATCATATTAAGTCGGAAAAAATAGGGCTTGTATTTAGTGTGTAACATCCTTCTGATGAGATTTAGATGCTAACAGGAGTGTTTAATGAAAACAATAATGCTGCTGTTACATTAAGGTATTGTAGCTAATACTCAGCCCCTTTTCCAGGTGAACCATGGCGCAGGACGGCGTTATTCTGCAGTTTAGTTTCCCCACGTTTGGAGACTCCATGCTCCAGAAGATGGATGTACTTAGGAGAGACCGGCGTTTTTGCGACGTCATCGTACGAATCAATGATCTCGAGATTCCTGGTCACAAAGTTGTGTTTGCTGCCGGATCACCTTTCCTGAAAGACCAGTTTGTCCTTCAGGACTCGCATGATGTGGAGATATCCACGTTGCAGGATGCAGAGGTTGGACGGAGACTGCTCCTCTCCTGCTATACAGGAACCCTAGAGTTCCCAGAGCTAGAACTGGTGCACTATCTGACTGTGGCCAGTTTCCTACAGATGGGTCACATTGTGGAGCAGTGTACACAAGCCCTCAATAAGTTTATCAAGCCAAACAAGGTTATGGATTCTCATCGTGCTCATCAGCCACCCAACGTTAACTCACAAGTTCCAGAAGCACCTCTTATTCAGACTGTTTTTGATGATGAAGAGGGAGACAACCTTCTTGAAGATGATAACGATGATGATGATGACGACGACGATGATGTGATCATTGAGCCGAGGTCATCTCCGATGTATCAGAACACTCAGAGACAAGGCCAAGTGGAGAACTCCATCAACATTATTAAAGTGGAGTCGATGGATGATCGAATGCAAGAGATATCCCAAAACTTCCAGAGTGGTCGTTCTCGCTCTCCCACCTTACGCTCCCCAGAGCCACAGCATTCCCTCATTAACTCGACTGTAGAGACACGGCCTGCTGAGATGGCACCTAGCACCGCCCTGGACTACACCTTCTCATCTCCTGGTCCCAGCGGCTCAGTGAAGGATCACGTGTGGAGCTTCTCCCGGGGCCCCGACAAAGGCATGCAGTGGTACCACCAGTGCCCCAAATGTGCCCGTGTCTTCCGCCAACTGGAGAATTACGCCAACCACCTGAAGATGCACAAGCTGTTCATGTGCCTCCTCTGTGGCAAGACTTTTACCCAGAAAGGGAATCTGCACCGGCACATGCGAGTCCATGCCGGAATCAAGCCGTTCCAGTGCAAAATCTGTGGTAAGACATTCACACAGAAGTGCTCCCTGCTGGACCATCTGAACCTGCACAGCGGCGATAAACCGCACCGCTGCAACTACTGTGAAATGGTGTTTGCTCACAAACCTGTCCTACGCAAACACCTCAAACAGATTCATGGAAAGAACAGTTTTGATAACGCCAATGAAGGGAACTTAATTGAAGCCATTTAAATCAGTAATGACTTTATTTTATATTCAAGCATGTATGGACTTTGTACAATATAACTGTAAATGATCTTGTACATGTGAGAGTCCTGACCATTGGAAGACTGTTTTCTGAACCCTTTGGAATTATTTTGAGATCAGCATGTCATCACTTACTTCTATGGAAAGTAGCAGCAGTACTGAATTTACTCTAAAGACAACTCTTATTTTGGATTATCGAACATCAAGGTGTTCAGCCTTTTGTAGCATTTTCCAGGTTTACGCATCTCTACGATACTTCTTTTGAACCAAGTCCTATTCCACAAGATATCCTAATTCCAACAAGATAACTCGGACTATTTCAATGCAGTGTCAGTTCCATAAAACAAGCATTTTAATTGCATACAGTACTGTGCAGTAGGCTTTGGCATTCTGTATTTGATTTATTTTGCTTGTTTAAATTTTTGTGGTCACTGCACTTTGTAGTCCTTAAATTACAGACTGTAGTTCATCTGTTTCTTTACAGGCGGTTTTAATCCCTTTACTTTACTTCATTCTCGAACGGTCCAACACAGGTCAGGTACTTTTTGGGTGGTGGATCATTCTAAGTGCGTGTGTTGAGCTGGTACAATTGGAACAAATACAGCAGTGCTGCTGGAGTTCTAAAATGCTGTTCAGTCACTGTCCATTTTATTAGAGACTTTCACCACATTGCTCCACCTTGTAGATGTAAAGTTAGAGACATTGGCTCAACCATTGTTGCACAGTTTGTGTTAGTCACCCTCTAATTCTCATCAGTGCTCACATGATGGTGGACTATTATCAGTCCCACAGTAACACTGAGGGCGTTTAAAACTCATACAACTATGTCAGTATCACTGCAGTGCTGAGGATGATCCACCTCCAATCTAGTACCTGATCTGTGGGCATCCTGACAATTAGAGAACAGTGTAAAAGGGACTAAAAGTATGAAGTGAAACAGATGGACTACAGTCAGTAAATGTAGAACGCAGAATTGAAACAAAAAATACAGACTTTTGCACAACCCTGTACTTTAATTCAAGTTTTAGCAGGTCAAACACTGTATACTGGAGAACCTCAAAGTTATGCTAGTGCATTAGATGTTTTGCCATGCTGGAGGTAGAGCCTCCATTACAACAGATAAACGTTGCATTTCCTTCACAATATTTGTCCATAGGCCATATTTCTTTAACGCTACAGCAGAGATAATAATAAAAAAAAAATCTACTTGGTAATTTACCAATGTCCATAGGTCCTGACAGATATCTTGTCCCCTCACTGTATTTTCACAGTAACTGCAGCCAAGTTTGTTTTTATTTTTGATATGTTTAAATGGGTGCCTAATTCTTGAAATCTTGGAACCGTTACTAGATCGGAAATAGGCTTTAATACCCGACCTGAAATATAGACCTTTGTAAACTAGGACCAAGCAGTTCAGTCAACACGCCAATGCATCACACTTCAACCCATTCTTGTTTAAGTATACTGCTCACAACAATTGAATATCCCTTAATTTTTGTGAGCAGTGTAACTAGTGATGTAACGTTTACTAATTATGTTGTGTTTGTGAAATAATTTTTACACAAACATCACTGTTTTATATTAAGTCTAATTACAAATAAATGTCCTAGTTTAGTAATTGGCTCATTCGGGTGATCAGTGATGCTGATAGTAATGCTGATGCTGATATTGTTTGTAAGTTGCATTAATAGTTTAACAACAATAGTTTTCACTGACTGATTATGAAGTCATGGGCTGTATCTGAAATGGCCCCCTGTTCATTATTGTCTATAGGGAACTACAGTTTGAGTTTGGCCATTGTCTCAAACCAGCTTTACAAATATCTAGACAAACAACCCCAACTGAGCAAGCATAGAATGACAGTTGCAAGGAGAACTCCCTAAATGTGATGAGGACGATACATAAAAACGCTGTCTCCTTTAGCAAATTGTCCATGGATTTGTAATACTACATAACCGAAATACATTTCTTTAGGGTCAAACACGAGTGTGTTAATGATGTGCTTATGTTATAAGCCCTAGTTTTGTTAGTTTGCTTGGTCTGTCTTCAGCAGATTCAGACTTTTTATTTTTAAATATTGCAGTGCACCTCAAAGTCATACCTCCCATTTCATCAACTGGAACGCCTATGGTTAGGAGGTTCACATACTTTCCCCCTTAGCTACAATAAGTAATGTTCAATAAAGAGATATTAGTACAGGCACATTGTGTTTATTATTTCGACCTGGGAGATGGTCCAACCAAAGGGTTCCTAAACTTTCTCTAGCAAGTCTATATGCACAGTGTTTAACATGTATGAATCATATGGACTGCGTTACTTGTTGTCTGGTTGATGACTGTACTGTATTCAACAGCTGCTGTGTTGTACATTATTTTTAAACAAGTGTTTCCTGAACAATACCAGCTAACCAGCTAAGTGTTTTACTTGTCCAAATATGCATGGAACCTCAAAAATCACTAGCGTAGTGTTTTTGTCTTTTCTCACACTGTAGATTTAATGTCTAAATAGAATTATTTAATTGATGTAGTTTGCAGAATTTGTGCTTCAATAATATATTGTAATGAATGTACTTATCAGTTTATTCAAGTGAATTTTATTACATCCATTTCCAAAATAAATTGATATTCATTTTGTACTAAGGTTGTACCCTGTCCAGTTTATTATTTGCATCATCAACCACAGATGTTCACTTTGTGATGGTGACCTGGCATTACCGTGGGCACATGGCATGACGGCCTCCATCCACAGGTAGGTTCACACCTGTAATGAAAGTAGCAGCGTCTGATGCCAGGAAGGCAATCGCATGAGCCACTTCCTCTACCTCACCTGGTCTGCCGAGCGCATGGGTGACCTTACACTTCTCAAGGAACTAGAGTGAGAGAGAGTGAGTGAGAGAGAAAACAAAAACACTTAAGCCCTTTCATACCAAACCTGACAGTTTTAGTAGGCGGTTACTTTAATACAAAGCAACATCTATAACTAATAAGTCACTAAGAAATATTTACCTCAGTCTTGAAACTTGAGACACTAGAGATGTGACAATCGACTTGGACTCTATGCATCACACAGTGGCTATTTACAACAGGAGCAAGGTGACACAGATACTAGCCAGTTTAAAGCGACCAGTTAACCTAACTAATTTTGCCATTTGGGAGGAAACTGAAGTACATGGGGGTAACATGCAAACGGGGGTAAAAGGCGAATGTTCATGGTTGGGATCAATCCACTTGTGTCACCACGCTTCCGTTCAAAATCAGCAATTATTCATTTCATTAACAGAAAACTATAAATATCAAGTTTTATTTCCCTTGTGCTGCACAACTCGTGTGTCCTGGTTGGCCACTACTCAGAAAATTGGATGTGACTGAAAAGCTTGCCCTATTAAGGGTGATATTTCTAAAAATCACTTTTCAGAAAGACTGCTTTTGAGTGCCTGTTCCTTTAAATGATAATGATGGGCAGCAAGACCGCCTCACAGCGAGAAGGAATCCTCTGTATTTTAAACTAGGCAGTATACAAAACATTACTCCATATAAATACTCAAATGTACGCAAGTTTGACATAGTGTCACCTGTCCCAAACAAAGCCATTATTCTAATCTACAGCACAGATCCTGACCACTTCTTACCTGTTTATACTGTTCTTCATCCAGCCCTGCACGCTTGTGAACCTCTGTAATGATCACTCCTGGCCTGTTAAGGGGAAAAAAAAAAACAACAACACCACACTAAACTTGCATAACCTTATTGAAACTAAAATGTATTTAACCCTTTAAGGACCAAGGGAAATATTTATCCCATAAACCGCCAAATGCGATTGAAACAACCTAGAGCAGTCAAATCTGTATTAAACCACTCAGTACATCACCAACTTTATATAAATCTGGCTGGTTTTGATACGTATCCGTTAGTTTCATTGTCAGATTAAGAGAAGTCAAAATAACAAAAATTTTGTGCGTACAATCCTTACAATTCTAAAGGGGTTCCTGAAATTTCAGCCAACCGAAAGTAAAGAATAAAAAGAAGAAAAATAAAATCTGAAAAACAAAGTCTAAAGTCTAAAACAAAGTGAGTTTAAGGACAAAGTCTTGCTCTCAGCGCACTCTGAAAGCATGCTTAGCACTTAAGTAATATTTGTAATCCAAAACATGCACACAGAAAGTTAAAAAGCTTTAATATGATGTAAAGTTAGAGGCAGTAGTTCATCTATCGTTGCACATCTATCAGTTCAAATCAGCCTCAAATTCTTGCTGTAAATCAGTGCTGAAGGCTGGTGGACTAATTTCAGACCAGCAGTGACAGTGATATATTTAAAAACTCCAGCAGCACTGCTGTGTCTGATCCACTTGTACCAGCCCAACTCTAACAAAACACCACCACATCAGTGTCACTGCAGTGCTGAGAATGATCCACTACCAAAATAGTACCTGAACTGTGGGGGTTCCTGACTATTAAAGAACAGAGCTAAGTGACTACGTAAAGTGAAGTATGTAGAAAAACAGATGAACTACAATCTGTAATTATGAAACTACAAAAAAGCTTCTATATGGTAAGTGATAACTGATAACAAATGGACAATGAGTGCAGAAGGAGGTGTACCTAATAAATTGATTGGTGGGTGCATTCGACCAGCAACTTACCAAACAGAGTTGACCCGGACTTGCTTTGAGGCCAGCTCTGTAAAATAAATTGCACTCAAACCGCATGCACATGATACTGCACAATTAAGAGAGATTTTTGAAGCAGATATATTGTAAATCCCTTACCAAGAGCAACGCAGCGTGTAAACTGGTCAATGGCTGACTTGGACATACAGTAAGCAAGCACTCCAGGGAACTGCAAAAGTACTGCAAGTATGAATGACTGCATAAAACTGTGTACAGAAGAAGAAACTAAAAGATCTGTGACAAAAAAAAATTCAGTACATGAGCAAAGTTTTATAGGGAAAAAGCGAACTCACCGAGCGCTGCCCATTTATGCTGGACACGTTTACAATGCTGCCCTTTGTTTTAATCAAGTGTGGCACACAAAGGTGAGTCAGGTGATAAACCGATCTAAAAACACAATATTGTGGGAAGGTTTCTCAGTATTAGTTTGTTTTAACTACAGAGGTAGTACAAAATTATAATGCATTATTACAACAGGAATTAAAACTGTGTGTGTACCTTGTCTTGCTATACTTGTGGGGACCAAATGTCCCTACGATGATAAGAAAACCAGGAATTTTGACTATTGAGGATCCTTTTACCAGTCCTCACTTATTTAACTGCTTTTCTTACCTTTTATTTGAAAAACACAACAGTCAAAAGACCTTTAGGTTACTGAGGTTCAGGTTAAGGTTAAAGGTGCGTGTAGCCTTAATTAGCTACAGTAATCCTTAATTGTCATTCATATCAATGTGTGTGTGTGTGTGTGTGTGTGACGACTGCCAGATCAGCTTATTCAATACAATATTTGCTTACAAATATTATATTGGTGATTGCAGGTTTTTATGGCTTGTTTCTAATGTGTAGTTGCTCTCCAGTTTCCCAGCAAGTTGATTTTGTTCAAACTCTAAAGTTAAAAGAAAAATACACCATTTTAAATAGACAAATGGTCATTCTTTCCCATTGTACTATATCACTTTTTTTGGGCCTTTTATTGGCCAATTTGATTATTTTAGGTTTGTTTTCATAGACCTATTTATTGGTTCTCTCCAGGGATCTGGCAACCCTGGTATGTGCTTGTGACTATCTACCTACCTTACTGGTCGAGCCCATTTGTTCCTGTTTGGACTATAAACTGTTCTGATCAGTTGATATGTTTACAGACTTCTTGTCCGAGTTACTTGGGTTGATTTTATGAGCTGTAAATGCCATATTTAAGCATATGTGCCTGTCCTATTGTAAGTAGTACTACTTTGTTTGTCTCCCGACTACTTGCATATTCTCTCTAAGCTATAACTATATAAACTGGTTCCCATTCACTCGATAAGTCTGGCTGGTCTATTGTGTTGTTCGTAATACTGTCTATTACTGTCTACATTTTTGGTTTCCATCAAACACAAGTTCCCTACACAGAGTCATAGACATAGGCTTAGTCTGTTTGTACAGTGTAGGCTTTGCGTATTGTTTGCGCACAGTTTCCTTATGAAAATACCCTGTATATTTACATGAGAGTAGCATAAAAAGACTATGGTAATGTTTACTTAATGACCATTTTTAGAGGTGCTAGAGTAATGCTAAAATATTTCTTAATAAGAAACTGAACCAAAGAGAAAACTCTTACCTGACATTGATATTCATAACCCTGTCATACTGTGCCAAGTCTGCAGTCTCTATGCTCCCCATGGAGAGGATTCCCGCACTGTTGATCAACACATCCAGTCTTCCAAAGTGGGCAATGGTCTCTTCAACAGTCTTCTTCACAGTGTCCTCGTCAGTCAAGTCCCCTGGCACCAAGAGTGGCTGTCAAAAGTGACAACGTACAATAAATGTATATCCGCATGTATATAAAAACAGCTGATTTACCCACTGACCACTCATACAAAACCAAAATTTTACTTCCTCTAATAATTTGTAAGACCCATGGCCATTAACACAAATGGACAACAATTGAAGAATCATACAGCTGCCATTCCTAAAAGGTCCTGGGGTTTCTCCAAAGTCATTACCGTACATTTTGGCTATAATCACCCACAGCTGAGGTATTTATGAGGAACTATGATTAAAAATGCATGAATCCTCTTATGCAAGGGCAATGGATCCAGCACAAAATAAAACATTTGAAACAAAGTAAAAAGTAAGTTAATCTGAAATATCACTAAGTGGTTGCATTTCTCCTGATTTCCACAACTCAGTTATCGTCGCTACAACAACAAATCTCGATACTGTAGTGACAAAAGAGATTTGGTCACTTTTAATATGCAATAACACTTGGTATAAATATTGGATTAGAGAAAGAAGTTTGATTTGCCCTACAGTCTGAATGTAATCATACGGATCATACACATTACAGTACATTACATTATATTATATTTATCTATAAAAAGCTTGAGCTTTGGTGGGATTGACCAGGAGTGCTTATAGTTGATTGCATAATTAGCTGGGTTTATGGAGCAGGTTTAGGGTGGTGAAATAAGCAGATGTTACCTTGCTGCCCCCACATTCTTCACACTGTTTAGCCACTTTGCTGAGGTTCTCAACATCTCTGCCATTTAGGGCTAGCTGAGCTCCGAGACTGGAAAAAAGCAGGGCAGTGCCTGCTCCGATCCCTGAGCTTGCTCCTGTGATTAATGCTACCTTATCCTTCAGGGAGCTCACCTGTGGACACACACAGACACACACAAAGACACACAAACAAACTTTTATTTTGAAGTATCCCCCAATTTTTTGTAGTAGTAGTACCATATAGTATCACATTCTTTACACTGAAAGCTAAATCAACTAAGAGTAATTGCTGTGGTTAAAACTTGTAACATTTCTGGAGTCAGTCTGCTGACCAAATGGCCTTATTCTCTCTTTAGAGCTTTTAAGTTTTGCTATTTTTTGACTGTGACATATTTATTGACTATTCTGTGAAACTAGAGCCCTAACAATACCACTAATACCACTTTGATCCCTCAGCACTGCCACCACATAACACTGTCAGCATCTAATTGTTTCTTTGAGACCGTGACCAGGGCTTTTGTTCAAGAGAAACTAGGCTAGGACAGCCCAGTATTTCATATGAAATTATTTTGTCATGTAATTGGCCATTTTTGGTCTAGCACTTGCAATTGAATTACCTCATATACAGACCATCTGAAAACATGTTAGCTCACATACATGACATAGACAATAGTTTGTGAACACCCAGAAAATAACATCCAAAACATGGATATTAGTTTGGAGTTTGTGAGGAATATCTGTGCAAGAATATCTCTGTAGATCAGCCCATCTTGCACCAACAACCATGTCACGCTGAAAACCATTTGAATCACATTTCTTTCCCATTCTGGTGCTCGGTTTGAAGCTGGTCTTTGACCATGTCTACATATCTAAATTTTTTAAGTTGCTGCCATGCGATTGGCAATTAGACTTGTATTAAAAGGTAGCGGATGGTAATAAAGTGGCCAGTTAGTGTATATACACTGTTACCACTGTACAAATAGTATGATCTTTATTGTACTGGTTATGTGATGGCAGTGCTTTTGTGATAAAATTAGCAAAAGGTTATGTCAGAAATCTTTCACTTTAGTAGTTTGCTCGTTCATTCTGTATCCTATAACAGTGCACTATAAAGTGCTCCAGATTTCTGAATGTAGGACAAAGAATGGGGAAGACTTTCAGTCAGCTGGACTGTAAAGACAGGATCTTCAAAACAACCACGTGTACTGCCAATACACTCCTAACTGAGTTAAGTGATCATTTAGAAGAATGTAAACTTGTGCTGTTATCCCCTGGAAACCTTACTTACCCAGGAAAATGTACTGTGACATGTGACAGTAAAATCATGAACTGGCCTAATTACCATCAAAATCCATAGTAGTACTGTTAAACAATTTATGATCAGGTCACAGTCACAAGTTTAACTAAGAAATGAGACAGTGGAACCACGAACTGGTTCATAGCACAACTGTGAACTTTATGGTTCAAACTGTGAAAGGTCACATTAAAACTGTCAAGAAATTTACAGTTTTACTCTGAAATTACACAGTACATTTTTCCTGGCTAGTGAATGGAACCAGGTTCAATGTGGCGACATTTTATGAAATACAAGTCAATACTGACTTAACCTAAGAAAACGATACCATGACATTTGGGCAGTTGTGCAAGAACCAGTCTAAATGGCTTTAATGGTAATATAAACATACTTTATGACTGCAAATGTTACCAACTGCGCTCTGACTGCAAACAGAACTGTAACTGTATTATTCTTTAACAGTACTGGTGACCAAGTAAACAAAAATGTCATTATTAAAAAAAAAAAAAACTATTTTCCTTGAACGTCAAACGACTCTTAATTAATCTACACACATCGCTCCTGTAAAACATTAACTGGGTTCAGTAACGTGTTTTCATTAATTTAGTTATAGTATAAAACACAATAACTTATTATGTAGAAAGTGAACTTACTTTATAAGCGTCTGCTGCTGCCATTGCAATTTTAAATCCAATTTTATTTAAGAGCAAAACGACTGACTATGTTGCCCACGTGATGTGCCGGTGGGCGTGGCTTCCAGCGTTGTTGTCGCCTATATACAAACTTGTTACATCATTATTACACAAAATATCACATTAACGTTGGTTGCTCGTATAAATTATTATTTTACAGTAATATCCAATTATTATTATTATTTTTTTTTTAAGAAAAAGTATTCTAGACATCGTGTTCATCGTCAACGTTTCAGAATAAAAGTCCTCCACAATTTCTGTACACCAGTGGTTTTCTACACATCAGTTGGTCGAACAGTTGCTTGTTTGTCGGATGTCCCTTCTTAAGAATCTACTGAAAAGGAAAAAAATAAATCTTTATTTTTCAGCACATTTCAATTTCTCGAGGACTATGTGGAATCAATACAAGGAGGAAGAAAGAAATAAAAATATATTTTTTTCCT
>JAUZSU010176436.1:0-12818 GCA_034780255.1 Parotocinclus maculicauda | reverse complement strand
TTTAATACAATTTGGAATAAGGCTGTAACGTAACAAAATGTGGAAAAAGTGAAGCGCTGTGAATACTTTCCGGATGCCCTGTAGTTACTGTAAATTCGGGAAGTAGCTCTTCCTTGGCCTGTTGGCACAGGCAACATCTACCAGACAAGAGAGTAAAAAGGTCATGGTTAGGATGAAAAAAATCCTTGATGATGTTTTTCACCCTTTCCAAGCAACATTTACTGTAAATGTCCTGAATGGAAGGTAACTGGATGCTGCTCGTGTGTTGGGAACACTTAACTGCTTTGCAGTCAGCTATAGAGAAGTTGTCGTACCACACAAAGGTGCAGTAAGTGAGAATTCTCTCAGTGGTACAGCAGTAAAAGGCCACAAAAATTCCAGGACAGAAGTGAGCCGGTGTGCTCTACTGAAACACTGTTGATATAGATAGGGGTGTGTACCTGAGAAACTTCCTCTATTCTGCTGCTCTTCCATGCACTCCGACTCTATATGTCTGAAGTGGAAAGGTAATCATATTAGAGGAACTGCGGAAGATTGAGTTGTTGTAGCAGTACTTTGGATCCCTTCCATGGAAGGTCCAGCTCATCAGGTAATCTTCCATGTGCCATATTCACAACACACCAGTTTTGTAATGCACTTAAACAGCAGCATCCAAGCTTCTAGAAGTTTCTAGAGTTTCTTAAACAACAGCGGGATACTAATGAATATGCTAGTGACAGAGGTAGTGATGATGGTGCACCAGACTGACCCTGAAAGTCCTATTGAGACACGGAGTGTGCCGTGTGAGCAGCTAGCAATGCTGGCGATGGAGAAAGCGAGCAGAGTGCGTCAAGGATTTAAAGTCTTCTGGTTTGCGAGAAGTGCCAGACAGAGAGTTTCCTGGAAGTAGACGTGCAGATTGTGGCACCAGTTACGCTGGAGCCAGTGGAACACGTCTTGACTCCAAATTCAGTTTAAAGTTTCCTTTAGTTTAAAGAAAGTTAATTTAATTTCTTTAAGTTAAAAAAACATTAAAACTTCCCATCGCAATGCATTGACAAAATACTTAAATACAAATTTTAACTGAAATCAGTGATGTCACCACAGAGCACTACATGACTACCTGATCTTCTGCTACATATGTATGCTTGGATTGATCAAAGCAGCTTGCTTTTTGGGTAAATAGTAGTACACTTAAATATCATGAGAAATCACACATGTTCTACAATAAGATAAGTAACAGGTTACTTTAAAGATGAAGTTCATAATAAGCAAAATCCTTATAGTCCACTGTCACTACAGCCCCAATTCCAATTAAGGTGGACTGTTGAGTAAAACATGAATTAAAAAAGAATGATTTGCAAATCCTATCTATATTCAACTTAATATCAAAAAGAAAATATATTTCATGTTCAAACAAATAGACTTTGTATAGGAAAGATGATGTAACACAGTGGTAAACATGCCCCTGTCCCAACTTATTTAGAATGTGATTCCGACATCAAGTTCAGAATTAGTGAATATTTGCAAAAAACACTCAGTAAGTGTTTGGGAACTGAGGACATTACTTGTTGAAGCTTTGTAGGTGGAATTTTTCCCTATTCTTGCTTGATGTACAGCAGTCTCCATTGTCGTATTTTTGCACTTCAATAGGAGACAGGTCTGGACTGCAGGCAGGACCGTCTAGCAACCGCACTCTTTTACTACAAAACCACATTGTTGTAATGTGCAGAATGGGGCTTGGCATGTCTTGCTGACATAAACAGGGACGTCCCTGAAAAAGACGTTGCTTGGAAGGCAGCTTATGTTGCTTCAAAACCTGTATGTACCTTTCAGCATTAATGGTGCCTTCACAGATGTGCAAGTTACCCACTAACACACCCCCATACCATCAGAGATGCTGTTTTTTTAACTTTGCTCTGATAACAATCTGGACAGTTATTTTACTCTTTTCCCTGGGGGATACGACGTCCATGATTTTCAAAAACAATCTGAACTGTGGACTCGTCAGACCACAGGACACTTTTCCACTTTGTATCAGTCCATCTCAGATGAGTTCGAGCCCAGAGAAATCGGCGGTGTTTCTGGCTATTGTTGACATGTTTTTTTCAATTTGCATGGTTGAGTTTTAACTTAAACCTGTAGATGGAGCGACGAACTGTGTTCACTGATAATAGTTATAATGTGATAATATCCGTTACAGAATGATGTCGGTTTGTAATGCGGTGCCGCCTGAGGGATCACGGGCATACATTGTTGGTTTTCTGCCTTGCCGCTAACTTGCAGAGATTTTTCCAGATACTCTGAATCTTTTGATGATATTATTTACTGTAGAAGATAAAATCTCTAAATTCCTTACAATTGCACAATGAGAAACGTTGTTCTTAAACTGCTGGACTTGCTCAGGCAGTTGTTTACAAAGTGGTGAACCTCACGCCATCCTAGCTTGTGAACGATCAAACCTTTCAGGGTTCTCCCTTTTAGTTTTCATTTAACCTGTTCACATGTGGAATGTTCCAAACAAGTGTTTTTTGAGCATTTCTCAGTCTTTCCCAGTCTTTTATTGCCCCTGTCCCAACTCTTTTGGAACATGCTGCAGGTATCAAAATCCAAATGTGTGAATTTTTGCAAAAAACTATGTGTGTGTATCCCTTTGAACATTAAATCTCTTTGTTTGTAGTGTATTCAATTGCATATAGGTTGAAAAAGATTTGTAAATCATCATATTCTGTTTTACACAATATCACAACTTAAGTTGAATTGGGTTTGTAGAAAGTCTGAAGGCTTTACAAGTTTCAAACCAATGCTATTATATATTACATAAATATAATTACTTTACTTAGCAAACCTACCAGAAATGTTACTTCCCACTCCCTCTGTTGTCCAAGTTATTCATAGCAAAAGAAACATTTCAGAAAGATTTGTGTTACAAAAGAGCAACAAACGTAAAATGTTTAATAGCTTTCACTCAGGGTTACTAAAAGTGCAATGCTATCATCATACAGTTATCTGGTACTGAATCTCAGTGTAAATGTAACAGCAGTGTTTTCATTAATCACAGCAGATGTAAATGATGACGACACTGAAGCCGCAGACAGTTTTTACAGCTTTTGTAATGTTTTATTTTTTTAAATGTATTTATTTATATTATCTACATTGAAAATATTATTTTAACTTAGCAGGTCAAATATCACGGGGCTCACCAGTTTGATTATTAATTAAGCTTTTTTGCCAAATATTTAAATTACTGGAATTTTTCTGCATTGTTTAGTTTGGTTAAAGTATTTCTGTTCACATTCCTTCACCCCAATTTCTTGAACATGGAAATAGCAGCAGCATTTAACAGTAATGTTAATAGCACACTGAAAGAATTTGTTAACTTAGAAGGTCCCTGACTTCCTGTTTTTCATTCATGGCCTCTAGTGCTGAAAAATAAAAACAGTCCTTCTTATGTTAAAACTCATGTTTAAAAACAATTTACTGCAACTCTGCTTGTTTGATTTAATGACTGGTGGAAAACGCAAAAGTGCAGCATGACTGATGGTTTAGTGGTGATTTATAGCAGGAGAAGGAAGTGGATTGTTTGAACAGAAGCTCATGAGCAGGGCCAGAAGGGTTGAGAGGGCCATGTGTCCTTGGAGTCAGCTGACAGTTCTCATTATCTAAAGTTGCTGCTGATGGTGTGGTTGCACTACGAGAGACAGGAAAAAATATATTAATAAGTATTATTTAATAAAGAATCCAATAAAATTCACAGCTCAAGATTGAGAATTTTGCGCAAAAAGACTATTTTGGAATGCAATCGTTTGAGGTTTGCTATTTAGTTTTTAAGCACAGAGTTGGAGCCATACCTGAAGGATGAGCCATATAGGAAAAATGTGTGGTTGAAGAGACAGGGATTGGGTTAAGCGTGCTCTGAGGTAAAGGAGGCTGGGGGCCTGCTGGTGCCTGTGTGGCCATCAACATTAATGGATGGTGAGAGGGAGTGCCATGATGGGGAGGAACCATTCCAGACTGCATGTGTGCCTTTAGTGAAGAAATTATAAAACACAAAATTAAAGCAATAAGAAAGCAGGGGCTAGGTTATAGTTTGCAAATTTTATGTTAAATTCTGAGAAAAGTACTTGGTTTCACATGTACTTAAATTTCCACTGTAGTATAAAAAGCCAATACAATATTTATTAATAATAATTATTATATAAAATTAATAATTATTATGTTTTTATCTGAGTAAAAAGTAACACCTACACAAGTACAGTCCTCAATTAACCAATTATGTGGCAGCAGTGCAATTCTCGGATCCGCCGCAGCACCAATGGTTGAAATAAATTTTAAATAAATAAATAAATAAACGGTTTTCTTCTGTTCATTTTTTTTTTTCCAGATTCACTTTAATTTAATTGTAGGAAAAATACATTTTATTTTAAAATAAATATGTATTTTTATTTCTTCCTCCTTCTTTGTATTGATTTCACATAGTCCTCGAGAAATTGAAAAGTGCTGGAAAAAAAAATATATATTTTTTTTTTCCTCCCTCCTCAGTAGATTCTTAAGTAGGGACAACCGAAAAACAAGCAATTAAAAAAGTCTGGCCTTAAATAAACAATCAAAAATCTCAAACTGGTTTTATGAACATTACAATGGGTTCAGTGCTCTTTAGTGCCTTTCCAGTCACAGAGTCAGCATCCAAGGGTTTTGAGAGCATAGGGAGGCTGTACCCAATGTGAGTGTTCATATTAAAGAGTATGTCAGTGTATACATCTCTCAGCCATGTCCTTATAACTGTACCCACACCCACCACCTGGATTCATGCTATTTATGCCAAATTCTTACCCTAAGTCTGACCTGAAATAAAGCAATTTCAGAACAGGTACCTTTTTCCAGTCCTCAACTGTCTGGTTTCTGTATGTTTGTAGCCTGAGATCTTTTTTTGTCTGACTGAAATTCATTATGGCGTGATAAAACTGCTGTAGCAAATCCACTACAAGATTAGTTCTGTTACTAGCTCAGAGGTGCTTTTATGAATCATCACTGGTTTAATACTGAAGCATGATATATTGTTAATATATGGATTTTTGTTTATGGATCAGTTCTCTTCACTGGTCTGATATTAAAACTTTAGCAAATATTAGAATCAATACTTATTATGTGTTTATATATTGATATTTATTTGGTTGTGTAAACTGCAAGGTTATTTTTACACTAATCATCACGCCTGATTTACCGGCTTTATATCCAAGTAAAATTATTTACTGATCCAGTTTTCAACAGCAGTTTATATGGATTATAATATGAACTTCTTGTAAATACAGAAAGGTTGGTTTTAATACCAGTATTGTCCACAACAATGTGCTAATAATCAGTTACCATATCGGCCAAATAAATTCAATATGCTTTTTGCACATATTGACTGGACAAGCGACTGTAGCCTTCCTGACAAATTAAACAAGTCTAGACATTCTCATCTGACCTATGTCAGCATTTTCTTAAATATTTAATGTAATAATAGACATTACTCTTGCATGTTGCCACATGATTAACCAGATAAGTTATAAGTACACATTTTCCCACTGTCTGTATGGATTTTTAAAGTTAATTGTTACAGTTGCATCCTAATATATTTTACAAAATGTATTGTACTACAAATGTCACGACATAACACCCAAAATATAGAGATATTTTTATTTTATGTCGTCTGTACTGTATTGATAATTGTATTCAGTGTTAATTAAATTCAAAATCACTGACCGGTAAAACTGACTTGCTCACCTGCTGCACCTGAGCCAGGTGGTTGGGGTTGTATGAGTGTTGAACCTGTGATGGGTGGATGTAGACCGTCTGTGGAGACTGAGGAGCAGGGCCTGGGGTCATAGATGGGGGAGTTGGTGTCAGAGCAGAGTACATTTGCTGCTGTGGAGGAGCCGCGTTAGACAGGTGGAGTGGCGCCTGGTGCTGCGGGTGTTGGACGGGGCTGGCAGCATTATGGCCAGTGCCCCCGTGCTGCCCACCCTGCTGGGCCTGTGCCGTGGGTGTGGCAGAGGGCTGAGGGTGCTGTTGGTGTGGATGGAGGGTTGCACTAGGGTGTGGGTACTGCTGGTGGATGGGGGCCGAGACTAAAAGACATAAGAAACAGTTACTGTAATAATCCATCGTCTGTTATCCACTGTTCTCAAAAACTATTTGCACACAACGTGAACAGAAGCATGTTAAACTGGACAGGAGTGGCCATACAATGACTGTTCAGTAGGATGTATGGTCACCCAAAAGTGCCAAAACACACCGACAGGGATAGGGTATGGACAGAATCAGATTGTCCAGCAGTTCTTGTGGGATCCTCTTCAAATTCATTTTAAAATATCCCCTAAATTTTAGTGAGCAGTGTACATAGGGATTTCTATATCATATTTAGATCTATACACCTCAGAATCCTATCTGTTTTGATCAGTTAGGAATGACCTACCCCATCAGCACACTTATTTTACTAAAAGAATTCATATTAAATGTAAATGATAATCACTTGTCTTCATGGCTGGATCTGTGTTTAACATTACTACAATTTTATAAAATACTTAAAATACTAAATCAAAAGATAATTTGTTTAAATGCTTTTATTTTTTTACCACAGTAAGTGTAGATGTTGCCAGTGGATGTAGTTCGTTCTTACCATACATTGTGTGCGTCTGCTCACCATACTGGGTAGCAGAGGAAGATACTAAGTTGGGTTGACTAGGTGGCGTGATCATCCTTGCACTGCCCTGCATAACAGGACTGAACATATGCTGGGCCTGGAGAATGAAACACATACAATTTTATTTGATTAATTTAACACTACCAATATGTGCCACATAACGTCCATTTGGACAACGTTTATTTGCATACAAGTCCATGTCCAAGTTATTACCCTTATTAATAAGGTTTTCATCTACACTGCTCACAAAAATTAGGGGACATTGTATTAGTGATATTTCATTTTGAAATATCCCCTCATTTTTGTAAGCAGTATACTTAACCTTGTCAGTTACATCTTATCTATAGTACAGCAGTTGAAATGATACACAGAACAGCGCAGACACTGGTGCAGAAAAATTAAACAATGTTTTATTAGACATCAGCATTAGCTGTTTGACTTGCGCTGCACTCCTTATAAATACCCAGCAGATTACCTGCAGGTGTTACCACTCAGGTGAATGATGTGTTCTCACAGCCATGTGAGCGCTGCACAGTTTTTGCATGCTCCTTAATTCCCTGCTCTCTTCTGAAACACCTGCTTGTTTTATAATTGCAACAGAAAATGTGTTGCACGGTCACATAAAAGACAGTTTTTCAAAATGAATAAATTAATCATGGAAAGCGTGTAGAAGAAGGAAGAGAACACCGTCCAAACTGTGAAGCATGAGAGATAAAATAAATATTTGATAACAAAAGATATTCTGGAGGTCCTTCAAGGTCCTGCAGTTTCTTAACCAGTATCCAGAATAGAAACCAATACAATAGAATAGAAACCACAAAAGAAAATCTTTGGAGGTAGCTGAAACTCAATGTTTCCCAGTGACAACCCCGAAACCTGAAAGAGCTGGAGAAGATTTGTATGGAGTAGTGGTCCAATGGTCAGAAATTACAGGCAGCATCTGACCTCTGTAATTCTGTACCAAATATTAATTTCAGTCTTTCTTTTGTCATCAAATATTTATTTAATCTCTCCATCTGTATAGACGTTAAGTGATGCCCACCTGTAATAAGTAATGGTAAAAAGAGGAAGGATCTTTACATTGGTAACATTATGTAAATCTAATTTCAAAAGTCAGGTTTCTCGAGTGTTTTAGTGGTGCTATGCTAAAGTAAAGGTACGTGCAAAAACAATCATGAATTTCAAAAGCTCATCACATACCTGGGATTGGTAGTGGGATATCTGCTGCACCAGTGGCTGGCTACTGAACTGTGGAGGGCTGCAGGTAAAATACTGTGTGGAGTAGGCTGGGCTTGGGGCTACAATGGGTGGACCTGCAGCGGTGGCAGGGTGCATCATGGGTGACGTGCCTGCTGGGTGATGATGCTCAGGTCTTTGCTGTGGCATACTGGGTACTGAATAAGAGGTACATGACTCATGTTTTAATACATTACAACTCTTATGAAAGGGAGATAATGATACACGCACACGCCCACACCAGCCAGTTTCACCCGCGCACACACTCATACCCATAATGGAAAATCATCATACTGTCAATTTTTTTTGCTTTTGTTAACTGAATAATTGTTTATCAGTTTTTAATATGTAATTAGTAAAATACATGGTTTAAATAAGTGATCAGCCCCCTTTTAAGTAATGACTAAAAAGGAGTTTAGTTACGGATATAACCAGCTGTTCATTTCATGGCTACCAATGCATGTTAACGTTCCAAGGTTGGAAAAGTTCTTTCAACAGGGCAATGGGTTAAAACTGTAGAAAGTTTAAGTTAAAGTTAAGAGGATACAAAAATATGCCTGAAGCTGATGTCAATCCCACAAACTTTACACACATATAGGGCTGTATTCACAATGATCCTAAGTGCTAACAGTTACTCCTAGTGAAGAAGTTCTACAAAAAAATCATACAATTGTGGGTGTTTACATCTTAAAGTTGAGATTAGATCCAGCTAAAGATAAAAGTTATTCATAAAGCATCTTTACCCCTAAAAGAGCACCTAAGGTGAAAACCTGTTAGAAGTACGGAGGAGAACTTTTAGGAGGCTTAGGAGTTCTTTTCTCTCAGTCTTCAAAAGAATGCATCATACCTAGCAACTAGGTCAACCCCTTCTCCTTACTCTGAAATCACCTCTGAATCATCACATTGGGTACGGAAAGTATTCAGACCCTTTTAAATGTATTATTTTTTGTTTCATTGTAGCCATTTGCTAAAATAAAAAAAGTTCATTTTATTTCTCATTAATGTACACTCAGCATCCCATCCTGACAGAAAAAAAAGACACGTAGAAATGAAATATCAAATGGTCATAAGTATTCAGACTCAGTATTCTGTCAAGTCACTCAGCCATTAAGTCCTGACTGGTGGAGGCCTGCAGTGATGGTTGACTTTGTGGAACTTTCTCCCATCTCCCTACTGCATCTCTGGAGCTCAGCCACAGTGATCTTTGGCTTCTTCTTTACCTCTCTCACCAAGGCTCTTCTCCTACGATTGCTCAGTTCGGCTGGTTGGGCAGGTCTAGAAAGAGTTCTGGTCGTCCCAAATGTTTCCATTTAAGGATTATGGAGGCCACTGTGTTCTTATGAACCTTGAGTGCTGCAGAAATGTTTTTTGTAACCTTGGCCAGATTTTGGGCAGTTTCTTCGACCTCAAGATTCTCATTTGCATTGACATGCACTTTGAACTGTGATGTTTTGTATAGACAGGTGTATGCCTTTCCTAATGAAGTCCAATCAGTTCAATTGGTAGAATTTTAACTTAGTTCATTGCTCCATCTACAAGTCTATGTTCACTGACAATGGTTTCTGAAGCATTCCAGAACCCATGTGGTAATATTCGTTACAGAATGATATTGGTTTTTAATGCAGTACCGCTTGAGGGATCGAAGGTCACGGGCTTACGTTGTTGGTTTTCGGCCTTGCTGCTTACTTGCAGAGATTTCTTCAGATTCTCTGAATCTTTTGAAGATATTATGGACTGTAGATGATGAAGTCCCTAAATTCTTTGCAATTGCATGATGAGAAACGTTGTTCTTAAACTGTTGGACTATTTGCTCATGCAGTTGTTTACAAAGTGGTGAACCTCATCCCATCCTTGCTTGTGAACAACGCTTTTCTCATGACACTCATTTGTTTCCAATTAACCTGATCACCTGTGGAATGTTTCAAATAGGTGTTTCCCAGGCTTTTGTTTCCCCTGTCCTCTTTTGGTGTTTTAGGCACTAAATTCAAAATAAGTAAATATTTGCCAAAAACAATAAAGTTTATCTGTTTGAACATTAATATTGTCTTTTTTGTGTAAGCAATTGGCCATAGGTTAAAAAGAATTTGCAAATGATCATATTCTGTTTTTATTTATGTTTTACACAACGTCCCAGGTTAATTAGAGCTTACTCAACTGAACTTACAGGAACCTAACAATTCATGTTTTGATTAAGCATGTTAAAAGGTTTAAAGTAAACTGTGTTCTTGCCATTAGAACCATGAAGTCTTACTTAATTGTGAGTTTGCTCTAAATGTGCTCTGCTCTGTGTGTAGGTCTGCACTGACCAAAATGATGGAGGCAGCCGTACTGCCTCAGTGTCTGATGAGGAGGAAAATCTGGCTCTACTTCGCAGGTCAGTGGGGTGTCAAGAGTTAAGGTTAAATAAAAGAAAGGAAAGTTTCTGTATTTTCCTAAGTCTTTTATATTTTGTAATTTGTCTAGCAAATACTGTATGTTTAAAAATAGGAACATAGGAGAGCGAAGCAAAGACTTTTGTAGCACTGTAGGCCATACACTGTGTAGCACTGGTCTTGGAAACCCTCTGACTGCTCAACAGATTGGCTACAGTTTGTCTGTATGCATGTACTGCATGTATATGTGTTGATGCAGGCATGTAATGAATGAGCTGCTGGAAACAGAAAGAGCATATGTAGAAGAACTCCTATGTGTTCTAGAGGTAAGCAAATGGTTTAAAAACATTCAGACATTGAGAACCAAGTACACTACTATAGATCAGTTAAAACAGGGGATATTGTTACAATTAAAATGTAATATCTGACAACCTGCAGGGCTATGCTGCTGAGATGGACAACCCTGCCATGACTCTCATAATTCCAGCAACCCTGCAAAACAAAAAGGATGTGCTGTTTGGCAACATGCACGAGATCTATATCTTCCACAAAACGTGAGTGGAGGTTTCACTTTATGTTGTATAAAGTCACTGAATAGTGTATAATTTTTTTCTGTTTTTGATATGTATCCCTAAACTACATCATAGTGTCTTTCTAAAAGAGCTGGAGACTTACACTGATTGTCCTGAGCTTGTTGGTCGCTGTTTTCTGGAGAGAGTAAGTTTGCAGCAAATAGTATCTTGAACAAATAAAGCAGGAAGAAAATGTCAGAGCACTGAAAAGTTGATTCTGCTATTATGTTGTTTTATTAGATGGGAGACCTGAGGATTTATGAGAAATACTGTCACAACAAGCCTCGATCTGAGAGCCTCTGGAGACAATGTTCAGATTGTACTTTCTTTCAGGTAACACACACTTACACACACAAACAAACGTGTGGCACAGTGGCGCAAGTGGTTAGTGTGGTTGCCTCACATCTCCAGAGATTCCCATTTCGATCCCGACCTCACACTCGGCCTATGTGGAGTTTGCAAGTGTGGATTTACTCTGAGAACTCTCCTACCACATTCCAATGACAAACATCATGTTAATTGGCTCCTCTAAATTTGCTCAGTGTGCATGTGTCTTACTTGTATTGCTGTAACCTTGCTCCTGTCGTGAATGGCCATTGATGCTAATGTGACATTAAATAAACAAACAAACAAGCACACCATTAACAGTACATCCACTCAATTAATATACACATCTTAACTCAGTAACCAGATCTGACATGTGTCCTAACAGGAATGTCAAAAGAAACTTGAACACAAACTTGGGCTGGACTCATATCTACTGAAGCCTGTACAGAGAATTACTAAATACCAACTCCTACTGAAGGTACTTTAATTATCTTCCTCAAGTAATTCCAAGTTTCTCTAAAGTGATAGTTCAATAAAAAATGTGCGTGTCATTTTTTACATTGTGCTGATATTATGCTGGTCCCTGAGGATGGCAGATTTACAAATCTGTAGCTACCTTTTGAAAAACCAAAAGAGGTTTAGGAGTAGGTGAAGCATTAATTAGCTCAATTTATTATTGTGCCAACGGAAGTTCCCTACAATAATATGTGTGTATATTACATCCAGTTTATATATCATTATAAGGACCAAATGCTATTTGTGTGTTTTTGTGTTTTTACACAGGAAATGATTAAGTACAGTAAAGGCTGCAATGGCTCAGTGGAGCTGCAAGCAGCACTTTCTTCTTTAGTTGGCATTCTAAAGGCTGTCAATGACTCAATGCACCTGATTGCCATCACAGGATATGAGGTTAGATCTGAACGTGCACATACTCACTCTATATGTATATACTGGTTAACAAAGATTTTGTATAGTGCAAAAACTGACCGTTTCTCCAAATCAGAATCTTCAGAATTTCTCTATTGTCCATAGTGTACCCCAGTACACCTAAGTATACAGTAGAGTATATATGTACTAGTGCAAAGCACAAGTAACCAGAAAATGACTGGAAATGCTGGGATGTAAAAACCGTGCCCACACTTAACTGTAACAGTTCCCTGTATTAATAGTGGTAAATAGTAGTGCTATTTTAACACAGTTGAAAAGTTATGCATTTGTTTATAGTCCATCCACCATTATAATGGCAAGACACTGTATAAAAAGTCCAATTTCTTCCTGCTGCATCTGTGGTGAAGTGACATTAAAATCCTAAACGTGTTCAGTCACACCCCTCATTAAAAATGCAAAATTACTTTTTATCAGTGACCAGATGTAAACAGGGGTCCTCCATATGCTTGTGTCTCATACTTTTCACAGAATTGACAAAAGGTTCATACCACATGCCTTTTACCATTCATATGGAGAAAATTATATAACACCAAAATGCAAAAGTATTTATTAAATATGAGGTCAGAACAACACAGTAATTAATTATGTACAGTGGGGAAAATAAGTACAGTCGAATCCAGTTAATTGGACCACCGGTTAATAGGACCAGCCGCTTATTCGGACCAAATCCTAAAGTACCGAAACAAATCCTATTAT
>JAUZSU010176425.1:0-12819 GCA_034780255.1 Parotocinclus maculicauda | reverse complement strand
CAGTCCACACACTCGATTCCTGCCTCCTGAAGCATGTTCTTGATGAGTTGCTTGATCATAGCCCAAAAAGTATCTATAAGACTTGAACTCTGGATATCCTGATCAATAGTCCAGCATCTTAAATGCTTTGCCACCACAGTCCTACTATTTTTCATATCTACCTCTCACTAATGAAATATCCCCCAATTTTTGTGAGCATTGCGTATAAAACGTAGTAACATAGTGCTTCAGACTTTTTTGGTCAAAGCAGAAATGATTTAACCCTCAATAGAAGATCTTTCCAGCCACCTCTGTGTTTTAGCACGATCAGAAAACTGCATTTTTGAATGTATCCTTATTAGTGTGAACAAGGCCTCCTGACCTGATATTGAATGGAAGAAGATGGAGTAAGATTTGTTCTCCTTCAATGCAGTCGATAAAGCCTGTGAATCAGTATGAAGGTGCACATCCTGCTTAAGAGGCACTCATGCATGGGACTTGATCCAACGAGCATGTCTTCCATCACTGGACTGGAGTTTGATAAACCTGGGCTGGATGAAAATGATACAGTGGGAAACAGGCCATTCTATATTTCAGCCTGTTTGATTAAAACGGGATCTATTAGCTGTCCGGGTTTACTGTCAGGTCTATTTATGAGACATCCACAAATATACAGGCACACTGTATTTATCTGTTCATCCTCCCCACCGCCGTCCTTTATTTCCCCCCGGCGTGTACACGCGCTCTCTTACGCACACTCCCTCAGACACACATAGACCAAGAGATGGAGTAATAGAGACCATATGTCTATCCGAATGCAAAATGAATATTTGATATTGGCACACCACTTCTTCAGTTTCAGGGATAATCTATTATTTGTGTATACTTTCCGAGAGACAGGCCGGCTGTGCTTTAATAGTTTTGATGAATTGCTGTATAGTTTATATTAAAAGGGCAGACGACGTTACTATCAATCATCTGGAGCTTTTAATTGAAGAGACCGCTTCCCATATTTTATTCTGCCAACCATTTTCTCCATCTCGCTTGCTCCCTCTCCCGCTGTTCCAATCGCGAGTGAGAGAAGTCGATGCCAAGGCAAATTCCAGCGTTGTCTTCACCAGCTGTGCGGCTCTGACCAGAGACTGGCTCTGCTCGCTTGCACACTTTAATTTCTGGGACGAATGGAGGCGCAACCAAATCGCCACGAAGAGATAACCTTGTTCGCGCCGTCGCTCGGCTTTACACGTGCCGCCCCGCGTCGTGCGGACGTGAAACACGAGTCGGACACTAACGCGTTATAATATCGTTTACCTGCGGATCTAATTGGCAGGCGAATCTAAGAAAAGCACATTGCGTGTTTCTTTTGTCTCGGCTTTCCCGACGCTTGGTATTTAACTCCAATGCCTTATCACACCACACCAAAAGCCTCTCGCCTATTCAGAAAGAGAGAGGATGGCTAAGCGTGGAATCCGAATCTCTGGAGGAAAAAGCCTGGAGTCGGTGAAAAATATGACAGCTGTTTTGAATGCGCGTGTGTAAAGCCTGTCAAGGCAAAGCGACGGCGCTCGGTCCGCCGTAATGACACCGCGCTAACGCCGGCACTTTCCATTGAGCATCAGACAGAATGCATTGCGGCATAAGGAAAGAGTCTCCTCAACTGCAAAATCACCTCTATCAGCCGGCGCAATCAGCCATGAGCGCTGGTTAGTGCCTCCAAGCTCGAGGTCACCAACTATCCGAGAGCCATTAGCGAGGGAGGTAATTTGATTCCATGGACTGATAACATATTAAATAGTTTAGGAATAGTGCTTAGGCCAAGAAAAATCCTGCTTACTCCAACAACAAAGGGTCTGCTCAGGACGAGCGCCAATCCAGGACGCTGTTTGCTTGATAAAGGAGGGAGATTAAAAGGCAGACCACTCTGTATGGATACGGCGTGCCATCTAACTTCCTGTTAAAGGCTGTCTCGAAGTCTACAGGGGACTAGGAGGTTCGTGAGTTCTGCCCCCTGATCGCATTTCTTAAGAAGTGGATATTGTGTGCATTATTTACCTCAGCTGCCAAACGCCTACCGTTCAGAGCTAAATTGCCGAACTCCCACACAGCACCCGGCTTTCCTAAGGTGCCTTTTATACTTTAGGTACAAAATATGATAAAAGCTGTGTGATTTTGAATTTGTGGAAATTGTTTAAAGGAACAAAGTGAACTCCCAGTTTGTCACACACCTACCTTATACGCTGCCCTGCACAGGTGCCCTGATTGTGTTTACACTGATTGTGTGTGTACTTAATAATGGGATCATTACCAGATTTCTGCAGTTATTTGATTATTTAATTAGTCATGTAAAATGCATGGTCTTAGATCGGGCTAATTCAGATTGCGATATTACATTTACATTACATTTAAAGCATTTAGCAGACGCTCTTATCCAGAGCTTAAGGACCCAACTGTGGCAGCTTGGCAGAGGTGGGATTAGAACCCAAGACCATCAGATCCAGAGCCCAGCGCCTTAACCGCTAGGCTACCACAGTCCCCGATATCTGAGCTGGATTTTAGATAGGGTTAGGGTTAGGGTTAGGGTCTACATGTCCTTCCCGTGTCCATATGGGTTTTGTCCTCCCACATTACAAAAGACGTGTTAGGTTAACCGGTGTTTCCCAAGTGCACTTAGTGTGTATATAAGTGTTCCCTATGATGGATTGGCGCCCTTCTAGGGTTGTTCCTACCTTGCATCCTGTGCCACCAGCTAGGCACTGGCTTTCCTGAGACCCTGACTAGGAAGAGGTGGATAAAAAAAATTAATGAAATGAAACACAATCTATCAATAGAAAGTCACCACAAAAGGATTCCCATTTAGTCACTTAGCAGACACTCTCCAAAGTGAATTACAAATGATACAATCTTACATTCCAAAACAGTTGTGGAGGACCTGTTCAAGGACCCAACATCACAGTTTGGCAGAAGTGATATGAACCCTCTATCTTACCGTAATGTCAACTGCTGAGCCACCACGATCCTAAAGCCCAATAAGGGACTGAACCCATGCTCTTTGGTTTGCAACATGCCACTTGGCCTGCTTTCCACAGACACAAAGAAAGCAAAGTCACCTAATGGTGGAGAAAAGTCTGCCAACCAAAATATCCAGCAGTGTCAGTGGAGTCGAAATTGGCACAGCTTAGTGTTTTCACAGATCAAACACACCTGATTCAACCCATTCATTAATTGCCAGGTGATAGAATTGGGAAGTAACCAAACTGCTTTGGACTGGTCCCTGTTGTGCACTCTGGGGCAAGAGACAAATAAACTGCTCACAAAAATTAGAGGAAATAAATATATGTACTGAAAGAGATTTATTTTTACGTCACTGTCAGCAGCCAGCATGTCCTTTTTAGCAGCAAACACACAAGGTTACATATAGGTTTTATATATATTTGGGTCAGGACAATTTAGTTTAATCACAAAACCTAATCCTTAGTTCCTTGGAGGAACCTAGAATCCACGCAGACAGGCTACAGGTCATTCCGCATGGTATCGAACCTAGGACCATTTAGTTACGAGGTGCTAGCCACCAGCCACTGTGCTTCCGAGAGAGAGAGAGAGAGAGAGAGAGAGAGAGAGAGAGAGAGAGAGAGAGAATGAGAATGAGAATGAGAGGTGATAGAATTTTTTTTTTCAATAATAAGTATTGCATCTGTCTAACTGTATTTGTGTGTTTGTGAACCATATACACACAGACAGCGCACACACACACACACACACACACACACACAAACACACATAGACACACATAGACACACACACACACATTTACATAACATTTGGCTAATTAGTCCCCTGTTGTTTTGTAAGGAGGAAGTGAAAAGTCCTCATCGAGGACATGAATTGAGAAAAGTCAACCAGCCTCTTGTTAACAAACCCCCATGCCATTATGCCATCGCTGCCAATGCTGTGGTGTGAACTGGTGGCCCACAAGGGCTGACAAATTTACCACAATGGAAGTGCCACACCCAGTAAATGTATATAAAATGCATGTACATGACTAATCTACCAAATAAATACAAGCATACAGATATTTTTACTTTCCATCCAGACCACAAAATTATTTTCTGCTGCCAGGTGTTCCAAGGATTTGCTTCAACTACAATAGCTTTCTGTCATTCAGACATTAATTGTATATAGCACTTTGCAAAAGTCTAAGGCCGCCATGGAAAATATGTACACACTAAATATGTACACAACATTTAAAAATAAATCAATCAATAAATAAAGGAATGAAAACACAACATTAAAACTCAATAGGCAGGCAAAAGTCAGCAATCCGTATGACCTCCCCGGAAAAGTAGTTTCTTGGCTGCTACCCTTCCAAAAAGATCACTGACTCTTGATCAAGCTTCTTCGGACTGTACAAGGGTCAACTTTGCATCCCGATTAAGCTACTTACTATCCACCTTGTGCTACAGAAGCTGTTTTTTCAGGTTGTTCTAACCTTTTAATGCTGCTTACATATTTTTATTTTCTGGATGTATTCTACTAAAGAGAAGGGGAAATAATTATATATGGCCATTACAGCATTGCTAAACCAACAAATCCAGTGGTGGCCTAAGACTATTGCACAGTACTTTATATAAAGATTTTTTCCTATTATAATTATGAAAACCTTATTCATCAATGCGAATGATGGATGTTCTACAGAACAAACCCCTGAACCATCAACTCCCTTTAGTACTAAGATGAGTTTGAGAATCAAATTCAGTACCAACTGCCAAGCAAGTTCAAACCTAATTTTTTTGCATGCGCATTTTAACGCTCTCTAATGTATGGCTGCACCGTTTGTGACATGATTTGAAATCATACGTTGGTTCTGCTCCAGTTCAGGATGCATTGATGATAAGTGAGAGTAAGATAAGGATGGCTTTGCTATTGCTTCATCCCATCTCCAGCTAGATGTATGAGCTCTCAGCAGGTGCACAGCAACAGATGGGTTACAGTCAGTAATTTTATATCTAAGTGCATATGGTAGCCGTACCCTGGCCAGTGTGTACACAATAATCTGGCAACTGCAGGGTTTCTCCTGCCATTGTGAATATGAGGCAAGCTGTCTAAGTGATGTTTGTGTCCATCGAAATGAGATGTGTTTTAATCTAGCTAAAGCTCTAAAGCTCATGGCAATGTGTGCTGTGTGTATGTCCTTTTATATTACTATTATTATTATGCTATTTAAATTAGTAGGGAAATTATTGTAGTGGCTTTGTTTAACTCAAAAAGCAACTCGCAAAAGAATTTAAGTTGTCCAAAAATAACTGCCATAGGACGTTTTGGTTAGATTGCCCACCCCTGTATGTGCACATCAGATTAGACAGAAGCATGCTTGTCCTGAGTGATGTCGAGCAATGAAGCACAGAGGATAAGCTACTGGAATATTGACCAGAAGGTTGAGGGTTAAAGGCCTAGCACTGCCAATCTGTCACAAGTGAGCACGGCCCGAAGTCCTCTATTGCTTGATTTGAACATTGTTAGATTGAATCAGGTGTAAGTCGCTCTGGGTAAGGGTGTGTAAGTCGCCCTGGATAAGGACATCCTCTAAATGTAAAGGAGGATTAAAATGGCACATTATCACCTCCCATGTAACGCCTTTCGGTGTGCGGATACCCACCGTTCTCTTCACCCAGACGTTAGATAACACCGCAATCCCCCACAATGCAGAAAAAGGCAGGAACTGAGAGTGTAGCCACTGATTAAAGACCAGCTGGGTGTAGGCAATGAGAGAGTTTACATAGAAATAAAAATAAGGTTATCCGATCATTTAAGTGGTCATGTTAATAGCATAGCCCGATCTAGAAATCAGATTACGAAATCCAATAATAAGATATGGATTTTCTCCCTAATTGCTCGCGTATATTCATAGTACGATTTCAGTTGTATTTTCTCAGTCTGCGCATGCACGCAAACTTAATCGATAGAGCGTAGAGGTGTCCCAAAATCAGCTAGTTGCATGGCCTGTTTATTATACTTGATTTTGGGCCTATATCCTCTAAAAAAGCTTACTTCTCAAGTGGTACGATGCTCTCTGATTTAATATGGGGTTACGTTCCAAAAACCCATCGTACGTTGAATGCATCATAAACTGAAGAGTAACAGATGTACAGTATCGTGCTTGAAACATGTACATTAGTATACAGTGGGGGAATTCATTAACACAAAGCTTATTTTATAATAAAGTGTTGAAAGTCTTATGTAATTTATTAAATAACTGTATGGAAAGTGAAAATCAAAATAATTAGTCCCTTGACGTTGCTGCTCTAATCTGCTCCACACAGTTAGCTGGCTACTACCCCAGATGCCTGGCGCTATGGGAACTGGCAAACTCTTTTTGGGAAGTACATTACATTTTGCGAAATACATTAATGAAAAGTTTTTAATGAAAATAATAAATAATAAAAGGTTTGAAGTTTATGTCACATCCTCCTGAGAATATTGACTGTTTGTAAGTAGAAATCTAATTATTGCTTGATGTGTGTAAACCTGGAGCTTACCCGTTATCTGATTATCCAAGTGCATGTAAATTCATTTACCGGATTACTGACAAGATCTTTTTGTCAGTATTATTATATTCGACAGTGTCGGGATTATTAAGTGCATATAAATACACTCATTTACAATAAACGACCCACTAAATATTTGGGTGAGATATCTGTGAGGAGGTCTGGGTGCAGGTGGAGTTAATAACTCTCTAGCTCTGTGGCTTATAGAGTTGATTAAATCGAAAGAATAGAACAAAGAACAATGTGATTTTTCCCATTGTCACCTTCTCATTCCAATTGATTTTTTTTAGCTCTGCACCGAACAAAGCCATCTCACACCCTACCCAATTTTAAAACTTTCAAGCTCTGAATCGTAGACAACCTCCCCAGACAACGGTGAAAATTCTCCACGATCTTTACCACCACCGGAATGTGAAAACATTTGCACCTGATCGTCTACTAAACGCAGCCGACCGCGACACGTTTTCTCGTGGCCACACAATTCATAAGGTGGCTAGACTGTCTAATCAACAGAGCTAGCTCCCAGAGGGTTTCCTCATCTCTTGCCTTCTTGGAACATAATGGTAATATGGCCTCACCCATTGATTAGCTGCCATTTCCTCTACGGGCTGGACCAAGCTCCAGTGCACTCGATCACGTCAGCGAACCAGCCAGCGAAATGCCACCTCTCAAATAATTAAGCATCTCAGAGGCTTTGCATTGTGTCCCTATAGATTTCGATAGATTGTTTAGGTTGGATTTGGAGCACAACGGAAGCAGCTTTGGGAGAGTCCACAAGCTTTATGGGAGGTGAGTAAAGCGTTCGAAGGCTTTCCGCTAAAATCAGGCTGTTCCCGCATCTCCAGTCCTAATTGGATCATATTTGGAGAAGTGAATTTCTTGGATGAAACGTAAAAAGTCTTCAATCTTGATTTGACAAGAAACTGAGAAAAGTAAAAAAAAACGTTCGCAACACATTACAAATGCGCATCTGCAAACACAGACAGTCAACATGCTCAACGAATGCGAGGAAAAAGGCAGTCAAGTGCAGGCTCTTGATAATAGTCAGCAGTTATAGAGTTTAATCGTTTTGTTGTCTCAATAAATGCTTTATACCGGTTTGTGCTATTTAACAACTGCATTATGTTCTGTGAAACAGTTCATTGATCGAAATTGCCATAATCACATAGTCATTTTATGGTACTGTAATGTAAATATAAAGGGTATTTTTACCTATAAAACTATGCAAATGATACATAAATGCGAGTGGAGTGCTACTCTCTACACAGCATGTGAAGCCTATATGTGTAAGTCCCTCCAGGAAGCGCACAACACTGTGGTTCTTTTGTTACAAGCACACAATAACAATCACACACACACACACACACACACACCCACACACACACACACACACAGTGTAGAATCAGAATACAAATGCATGATATGGAAATAACAAACAGAAATACACATCCTTGCTGGCTGCACACAACCAAGAGGGAACGAGTCCACAAGTCTGCCTTTTAAACCCGTAGCACAGCACTATTAGTAGGAAGTCATAGCAATCAAATGACCGGGGCTCAGCACCTCTAGGTTTATGTAGGTGAAGCTGCCATGGCACCTGTAGTGTTAAACAAAGTGCAAACTGGCTTTTGAGTCTTTTACTAAGGAGATCCTTCTGTCTGCCACTCTGTCATAAAGCCCAGTTTCGTAAAGTGTTACAGTAATGTTTAACCTTCTAGAATTGTCTCTGACGTCTGCCCACAGGATCTTTGAGGCTCAGCCACCATTGGGTTCTTGATCGCCTCTCGTACCTATGCCCTTCTCCCCCAATTAATTAGTTTGGTGGATTGGCCAGCTCAAGGAAAAGTCCTGGATGTTAAAACCTTCTTCCGTTTAAGAATGGCCACTGTGCTCTTGGGAACTTGCAGTGCAGCTGTATTTTTTGTTGCCTTCTCCAGATCTGTGCCTGCACACAGTTTGGCTTGGTTTTTGCACTTTTTTTTTAGCAGTGATACCTTATATAGACAAGTGTGGGTATTTTTAAAGCATGTCCAGTCAATTGAATTTACCACAGATGGACTCTGATCAGGGTACATTTCGAAGACAAACAAGATAAATGGAAAGCCTGTCATAGCTTTATTAGGAGGCCTAGTTCACCCTTATACAGTCCAAAGAAGTCACGAGTGGTCTTTTTTATAAAGGTAGCAGGTCTTTTTTTTAAAGGGGAACAGAGTGAAAAGGCTAAGACATGTTAAAGCTCACAAAGAGAGAGATCAAGATCAGTGGAAAAGTCCAATCGAAATTTGAAGCAATTAATCCAAGTTTGTCATTTTTTAGTCGTATCATTGAAAATATGTTATATGCTGTCCATTTGTTGGGTCCCTTTGTTGAGTCTCGGTTCTCCAGAGATTTCTTCCTCATAACATTTAGGGAGTTTTTCGCTGCCATTGTCACCTGTAAAGTCGTTGGCCTAGATACTTGAAAAGCTTGAGTCCATGTAGGAAAGCTTGAGCTTTGAGACAATGTTCTAGTGTAAAAAGTTCGCTATGTGACTTGACATGTACTAGACACAGTATGACTTAAATAATTGAAAATGAACCTATTTTTTAAAGAAGTGCTCAAATTGGATACCCAGAGTTCAGATAACGGAATTGGTATCGATATTGAAAAATGCTAAACAGTAGCTGCTTGGTCTCCGAGGCATCAGTGTTGCTCTTTTGGGATGCAGGACGGTACAGATGGTTAATGGTTATGGTTATGGCCTTGCAGCTCCACAGATCCAGACCTGCGACTCCACCCGTGTTCAGTTTCAGGTTTACTCTGGTTTCATCCCACATTGCACAGCCATGCATCAGGTTAACCGGTCGCTTCCAATTGCCCCGTTATGAATGTGTCTGACTGGTATCGATGTAACCTTGCTCCTGTCGTGTATGGTCATTGATGCTGATGTGACGTTAAATAAACAAATACACGAACATCCAATTGCAACTTGGCTTCCAATTGGCTTACTGAAGATTAAGCCAAGGCTTTCTGTAAAGCTGCCTTGAGGAAATCTATAGAGATTCAGGCTTTACAAATTCTATTCCAATTCAATTCTTAGCAGCCTTTAAAGCACTGGATATCTAAAATACACTCGTAAAAAATACATTTTACACGGTGTGCAAGCGGTGGCATGTTGTGCCAAGGCAATTTTTCACACACCCCACCACTACCTTTACTCAATTTGAGCACGTATATCGCTCTGTCGTCGGCAATCATCAAATTAATATGACGAGCAAACAGAGGAGCAGCATGCCGCGGCACCAGCCATCCAGATTTGGGCAAAGCTGTCAAGGACAATCACAGAAAAGCAGGCCTGTGTGATTTGAGTATGCGGTGCTGCGGCTTCGCTACGAGTGCTTCATACTTCAGAGGAGCATACACGCTGCATACAGTATACACACACACACACGCGAACCATCTGAGACATCAGACTTAAGTTATTCTCTCTCACTGCTCTGCCATCTCACCGTGTTCTGCTGCAGCTGCTTTCCTCTCTTTTTGGTTCTAAATAATAGAGAACCAGAAACTCGTCCAGCGTCCATCCCAACCAGCACCGACAGCTGACTGGAAATTAGGTTCAGTGCCAGCGTATGGCGATCACTCTCACTTCTGTACAAACAACATCATCTCAACACCGTTTCTAACTGATTTCTAACATTGTTTTCCAGGTTTGCGGCAAAAGAGGATCCCAAAAACAAGGAGGGGGCAGGGTGTGAATATTTCATCTGGTGAAAACAGCTACTTTTTATAGCAAACAGGAAAACAAACAGGGGCGACGGCGCAGTGTGTTGACAGCCATGCCATGTTAAGACTTTTTTCCCTCTCTCTGTAGGAGAAACCTGCAGCTCGTGTTAGGAGACAAAATCTGAGATTCAAGCAGCTGAGAGCTTCAACATCTAACTAGAGACGATATGAATGAGGCGCAGTGCAGCTCTGTAACTTCCTTTATCCTGTACCTTATGATATATTCCACATCATTTTTATAAAAAAGAGAAAAAGCCTGTACGTCATTACATGTTGCAGGAAATATCTACTTCAGAAAACAAACCATTAAAGGACAGAAGAAAAAAAATGCAAATTAAAAATATACATTGTTTTTTATATTTGCTTTGACTTTCATTTTACTGCAGACAGCAGGAACCCAAGGTATTCCGTGTTTTTTCTGGTTGGATTCATTTCATTTGTCAATAAACATCCATTCTGTTTATCCACAGTATCCACAAAAGGCTGAGTCTTTGAGAAGCAAAGGTAGGCAAGAAGATCTCGAGTTTGTCAAGATATGTTGCGAGAAAATGATTGAAATGTTGCAAAACAACGGTCGTTGCAGAAAGATTGGCAGGGATTCAAATATTTTTGCCTCTCCGGTGCATAATGTTATTAAACGATTCAATGAATCTGGAGGAATTTCAGTACGAGGGCAAGAATGCAAACCTAAGCTGTAGACCAGGGATGTGTGGAGCCTCAAACAGCACTGCATCCAGAACAGCTGAAATAGCCACAGGGGAAAGGGGATAGCTTTGGAAAGCCTTTCTGAAGCATTTCAATACAGATTTACATTTATAAATGCCACTTAAAACTTGACTACTCGAAAAAGAAGCGTTATATTAACCATATCCAGAAAGGAAGTTGGCTTCTTTGTGCTTGGAGGCATCTGGGATGGACCATCACAATATAAAAGTGTGTGCTGTTTTCAGATTAATCAGTATTTCAGATCTCATTTTTGGAAAAAAAACAATGCTGAAAGACTTAAAGGATCATCCAGGCTGATATCAGCAAAACGTCCAAACACGAGAATCTGTCATTTACATTTATGCTATGGCAGCATTAATGCAGAAAAGTACATTGAGAGTTTAAGGCAACACAAGCTGCCTTAAAGATTTCCTGGGGCATCCAAAAAAGTGTTTAAAACGACAATGCAAAACCGCATGCTGCACACATTAGGGACAATTTAAGTAGAATTTGATTTGGGACACGACTATGAGGTCAGACACTGATGCTGTCACTGTCACCACTCCATATCCTACATGCTATAAGTTTTTTGATGGAGTTGCACTCGAGGCTAAGTTTAAGTCAGCCAAGTTTAAACCCCAAACTATTTTTATGGACTACATTTTTTTATAGACAACCTAGGGAAGCATCACTCGAGAGTCAACTACCCTGTATATTCCATACAAGTTATTCTCCTCTCACTGTTTGTCTATTTCCACTGACTGGTATTGCACAGAAACCATCCCACCTCACCTCCATGCAGAACCTTCATAAATACCACTGCTCCAGATATGCCATGAGTCAAGGCCCGAGGGCAGATTTCAAACGCACTCTTCAAAAATAATTGGCACGTGTCAACAGCGATAAGAAAGGGGGCGTTTAATATCGCGGGATATAAGCTCAAGACATATGGAGGCTTATCAGGTCTGTTCACATCAAGCAGAATGTGTGCTTGTGCGATATTTACACACAGATCCGCTGAATTTAGGGTGTTTACAATAAGCCTCTCGAATGCCTCCTGTGCACGTGTAGAAACGTACAAAACTTAACGGGCCCGTGTAGTGTAATGTAGCGCACACCGCCGTGGCTTCCCACTTACCTGAACTTTGCTCCCTTAGAAACGTTCGATTAACTCTGAAATTTATAGCCCGGTGTTCTACATGAGCTAAATGCATCCCTCGAGTTTCCCTTTTCATTTCCATGTGTGTGCATTAGTCAGCAGCATGAACACAAAAGACGTGAGTGAAGCCTTGGGCAGTTTCATCTCGGCTGCCAGCGCCACTAAATGGCCCTCATGCACATATGGATCTCTCCGGTTCATAATTAGCCAGATGAACCATGTCATGATGGTTTTATGCTGTGTGTGTTTACTGGGGCAAGAGATGATGTGCTCATCTGGAACCATTGCCAAAATGTTGTATGTACCATTTCTTTTGGATTACAGAGGATTGTACGGTTTTCGGTGTTGTTTAAAGAAAAGCATGAGCATTTTTTTGCTCCTAGGTTTGTTAAAGTTTGCAAGTTCCGATCCTGGACCCAGAGCACAGAGACAAACCAGAGCACAGAGAGACAAACCAGAGAACAGAGAGACAAACCAGAGCACAGAGAGACAAACCAGAGCACAGAGAGACAAACCAGAGAACAGGGAGATTAACAGTGAACAGAGAAATGAACCAAAGGGCATGAGATGAAGCACAGCACAGAGATGAAGCACAGCACAGAGAGATGAAGCAGAGCACAGACAGACAAAAACCAGAGCACTGAGAGACGAGCCAGAGCACACAGAGAA
>JAUZSU010176414.1:0-12820 GCA_034780255.1 Parotocinclus maculicauda | reverse complement strand
TAAATGGAAATGTTAGGCAAAGACCTGTAGGTGGCAGTAGAGGGCTGGGGGAGAAACTCTATAGAGTTTTCGGGTAGTGATGCCAAAGACGAAGAGTTTCTTCACGGATGTTACATACTGTACACGTTCTTCGGTCCGATTAAGTGGAATGTCGGTCCAAATAAGCGAATAAAATTACATGTATATAATAGGATTTGTTTCGGTACTTTAGGATTTGGTCCGAATACGCGGTTGGTCCAATTAACCGGTGGTCCAGTTAACCGGAATCGACTGTATAAGACGTGGTCTTTCATAGGCATATTGTTTTTATTATTAATCATTATGTTTTGTACATTATATCAGTCTATGGGTGTCTATAATAAGACGTACCAAAACTAAACTAAGTTTGCCTCGGCTGGCTTAAGGTTTCACTTTCTTTGCATTTATTTATTGTATTTGATTTTTATTCATGTTTTTAATCATTAAATACGATCATTTGGTTCTCTACAACTGATTAATTCTATTTACATGTCTCTTTATGGGGAAATCTGAACGGCCTTCAGGAAAGTCCAAAATCTGAGGTTCCACTGCGTTCAAATACAGACGTCACACGGAGGTGCTCAGTCAGGTTAAGGATAGCGCTGGATTTGAATTAGGATCCATCAGCCTTAACGTTTTATCTACATTTCAGTCACACAGTTGCATCATGGTACTGAGCATGATGGCTCGTTCAGAGAATGATTCATGCTCTTCTCTCAGCTTTTAAAGGCAAATGGTGTTTAGTCGGAGAGCTCCATCATTTGCTCCACTGAAAAAAAAAATCCACTCCCCTTCACACGCTCACTCTATATAATTAGTAGGCGTACGCAACGGCATCTCTAGCAGCCCTCACGCTACCAATCAGCATAATGGAGTCTCGAGTCAGGACCACTGCATGAGACTGCATGAGACTACTTAATTATCATTAACTTGCTTCTATTTATTTATTGCTTTAGCTCACAGGCTCATATAACAACATTACAGTCTCTTATGATCTGTGCAATCCTGAACATCCATTTTCTTTAACAGATTTTTGTTTTTGTACTGTGGTACATATTGGTACAGGACATATTAGAAGGCAAGAACAAAAGAGAAAAGTACACATTGGCAAGTGTTATGTTAACCACGGTCAGAACCCATCGTTTTGTACTAAACATGTCTGAAAATTGTTTACCATTAAAAAATACACAATGGACACGCCCTATTCTTTCAATACAATCTACCCTTGTCACTAAGAATATTGCTTATTGCTGTTTGTTTTAAAAATGTTAAAACCAGTGGTGAAACTCAACCAGTCAGACACATGATGATGAGGTGTGTGGAATATGGGGTGTTATACTCACCTACCTGACTGCTTACATAACAATGTAATGGTTAGATTCCAGTATTAAGGACAGGTAATTAGGACTTAATGTTTTAACTTCTAAGAGGAGCAAACATAGGAGATGGAGGGTATATGAGTCCCTACTGTACCTCCTGAAGCTGAACTCTCACTTTGTTGATGGCTTTTATCCAGCGCACTCGAGAAGGAGAAACCGGCAGCAGAGATCCGTCATCCTGCAAACTGAGACCGAGACGTGCCGTGAGACGAACTCGTTTGTGTTCATTAACGTAACGAGTGTACAGAGGCTTAAAGAAACGCTCACTACATATTTAATAAAGGATTTCCAAAAGCATCACTCGCAGTCAGTCCAGGGTTTGATTTGTGTTTTTTTCATTCATGAACGCCAAGGTAATGAAGTTTGGCAACCAATCTGTTTTGGTGTAAAACTAGATTTAGTGACTCATAACTCATTGTGGAATGTTAAATGACTTATGAGCCTAACAGATTGTAAAGGCTCTGAATACTTATGACAATGCCATATTTTACTTTTCTTTGTCGATAAATTTGGAAACAATTGATAAAAATCTGTGTTCTTTACAGATTACGAGCCATCGAGAGCAGAACGATGGGGAAAACGAGATTTTTACCCCTCAATTTCTTGATTTTAGCTCAAGGCCTTAACATAAAATGGGGAAAAAAGTGAAAGAGTGAAGTATTTACAAATGCAATCGAGGTACATTTTACATAACTCCACTAATATCTGCTCATACCTTGCTTATGTGACATTCTGTACTGCACCCTGTCTTTTAACAGCGCTCCACTATTTTTCAACACATACTTCTGTCAGAAAGCAGGCTCCCAAATTGTCTCCCATTTTTCCATTATAAAATAATTGCTAAACTAAAACAGCGGCTAGAATTTGCAGCACTTTGCTTCACCAGCGCCTGTTAATGCAGTAGTTAAAAAAATATGAGAGGATTTCTGTTTATTGTTGCTAATGCCAACCACAAGCCTTTAATAAAAAAATTCCAAGAAGCACCATGACGTGAAGTACTTACAAACCTTTTAAGAGTATTTTCTGGCCTTTTAGAAGGTTGAGGAACGACATCTTGCTTTGACGTGATGCTTCCGCTCCTCTGGGATGGTTTTAATCCCTCATCCTCCCTAAAAGTTCTGTACCCGTTGGCTGGGGGGTGCCCGTTTACAGTGGGGCGGTACTCTGTATTGTGGAAGCTGTGGCAGGACTCCTTGGTTTCGGAACCCGGTACGCTCTCTAGGCCCATCTCGCTGAGAGGAGAACTGGTTTGACTGAGGTTCCCTGAAGAACCGAAGCGACTGCTGTTTGCCGGACTGTTATGTGGAGAGAAGAAGTGAGCACATTATGTTTTTAAAATGTCATATATACACTTTTAAAGGCAAAGGAAATGTAATGCACTATAGGATGGGTGAGTAATGGGAGACATCAACACACTTTTCACACAGGCTTAAAGAATTGCCAGTTAATAAGGTAAATCGACATTCTTGCTACCACCCATTGGACATTTTATAAGAAAGATCTGTCATACAAGCACATTTTGAGGTGTATAATCCATTACTATCTTCTTTAAAGGACGGCCCTAATGAAACACCCTGTAGAAAGTGGCAGGTAAGAGTGTATCAGGTGTAACTAAACGCCAATGGGTGCAAAAGCAAATTTACCAAATAAGCTGGCAAGTAGGACAGCACACACTTCACCAAAAATTGGGTTTGTTACTGATGGCAGAGAATGCAACGGACACAAAATTCTGATCTAAATCCATCATAAACTCTTTTGGAGATATTTATGATGCTACTAGCCTTTTTGCCCCCCAAAGCTCCTTGTATTCCTGGTGTCCTCCAGAGGACAGATCTGCAGAGGGTGGGGACTGGATTTGAGGTTCTGTCTTAGGAGTGAATGCAGTCAAATCCTCTACCTGATCTCTCTCTTTCTTTCGGATCTCTGACCTTTCTAAGCTTAGCACAAACTCATCCAGAAATTCACTGCCTCTTTGTTTGACATATTCAGTCTCTGAGACCAAAAGACCATGCTGTGTTTCATCTGGATGGCCTTGCGATTTGGGCTGGGACGTAACAGTGGTGGGATGCGGCGGAATCTCTTGGTCTTGCAAAGAAAAACCTGTTTTGGCTCCAAACCATGATGGTTCATTCTTTGATGGGATTTCTTCTTGGAACAAACTTGCAGAGAAGTTCTTGAAGCCAGACAAAAGTCCACCATCATTTTGTATAATCGTGGGCACATCTTTGGGAATAGTAGGCGCTGACGAAAAGAGGGACCCGAAAGAATTTTTGGCATCCACAGATCCTGTAATGAAATTCAGTTTCGGGGATAAACCAGGTATGCCAAACAGCGACCGGGACGGTTCAGACTTGTTGGCCATCATGTCTTCAGGCTCTCCAACAACGATTATTGGTTTCTCATTAATAACGTCACCTATAATGTCTTTATCATCGCCTGGACTACTTGATGACATAACTTCAGGTTGAGTTACGGCTTCAAGTTCCTGTGCTGCACCTGATAAAGTTCCAGTTTGACTTTCTGCCAATTGTACATCGCCTGATGAGGTCAGCTGGTCTTGAACCACAGCTGTGTCCTGGGCAGAAGGTTTACCTGTGAGTGTAGTTGTTGATGCTTCTGTTGGTTTGGGTGTTTCAGGGGTTTTAAGCTTTGCAACAATGGTAGCTGTTTTCAAAGAATCTGTTGATATGTTACCTGAGAGACCAAAGAATGAGGTGATTTGTTGTGACTGTGGCGTAGACCTAAAGATTGAGGCTTTAGAAAAAAGACCGCTTGACGCTGTAGGTGGTCCGTTGCCACCTAACATTTTAGACATAAATCCAGAGACAGCTTCGGTTGATGAACCAAAGATTGACTTCTCAGCATCCGGAGGTTTCAGCTTCTCCTCAGAGTGAGCAGAGACAGAAGCTGTGGCCTCATCCTCCTGTTTAGGTTGTGGAGGTTGCATTTCATTTTGGAGCAGTTCTAATTTTTCCCACTGCTGTGTTTTTTGACTTGACTGAGCAATGCCATCTAGTTCTCCAGAAGATGCATGGAAACTTTTATCCTGATTACCTCCTATTGATTTTTCATCTAGAGTAACCTTCTCAGATTCAGAATTGTTGTTCAGTGTGTGCATAGTTTCATCCTTCATTTTCAGAGGTTTATCAACTGCAACAATGCTAACTGATGCAGTCATTTCACAATCTCCTTCAGAACATCCAAAACTCATATCTGGACATTTTGGTAGTTCAACTTTCTTTTCCCCATAGTCAGACATGTTCAGTAGGTCAGAATCCCTTGGCTTGGATTGATCTTCCACAGAAGAACCTTGTGGATACAATGAGCATGCCTTTCCGTCTGCTTCGGGTACTTTGGTTGAGGCTGCTGGGCTAGAACCGCTGAACATAGAAAACAGGCCTTTTCCAGGAACATCTTTAGATGATGTACCACCAGGCAGAATACCTCCAAACAACGATGGAGATGATGGGGCTTGTGATGAACTTGTCCCACCTAACATGGAAAACAAACTTGAGCGTGGACCATCTGGGGTATTACCTTGTGCTACTGAACCTGACTGTGGACTGGAACCAGAAAACACTGAAAACAAACTCTTGCCAGGAACATCCTTTGGTCCTGTGCTGCCAGAAAGAAAGCCACTTAGTTTTCCACCCAATCCAGGTGAACCTTGGGAACTAGGGCCACTGAACACGGACAGGAAACCTGACGCCGCCGGAGTGGGGATCTCGTGGGCTGAAGTGACTGGAGGATGTGATTTTGCAGGCATAGAACCTGGCAGAAATGGAGCCAGGTCTTCCCTGGATGCAGATGAGACTTTGGTGGAGATGGAATTTTGTAAAGAGTGCACGCCAGTATGTAAATAACTTTCAGCTAGAACTTCAGGAGTATCAGATGTACTGGAAAGCTGGATAGACTTTTGAGCTTGCGTGTCGGACAATGGCGCCAAATGTTCAGGTGGTAACTCTTTAGACCCTTTACTGTCAGGCAGGGAGGAATTAATGTCATACGAATGTTGTATCACTCCTTGTGGTTCGAGACTTACTTTGTTACACTGTTCATCACTTGAGGGACGTGATACAGGAGTTAAAGCAGCCTCTGCAGCCTTTGATGACTCAGTGTGTGCAGTTACTTGAGGGCTGGTCTGTGCTCTCTCAAAAATCAAGAGCGATCCCTTTGCTGTTCCTTCATTGCCCCTGGAGCCTGAGATCAACCCACCAAGAATGGATCTGGCTTGAGGCGTATCATGTTCTGAACTTGGATCACCAAACAATAAGAGGGGACCTTTTAGAGGCGCTCCTTGAGGAGGACCTGCTTTCAGAACAGCCTGAGGACTAGACTCATCATGTCCCTGAATCTTTTTGGGTGGCACTTGGTTTGGAATTTCAGTGCATACTGTTGCTGGTTTTGGAGTTGCTGGTGCTTGTGGGCTTGCTCCTCCAAACATGGAAAACAGACCTTTAACCGGACTCTCATTAGAGGTGGAAAGACCGCTTAATATGCCACCAAATATCGAGCCTGGCTGTTGTGATTTTGGCTCCGTGTTGCCTAACATACCTGGAGAACCTTTTGGTGCAGATGTATTGGTAGTTTGCTTAGAGGGTGGCCTGCTTTGGGGTGAAGTCTGTCCAACCACTTTTGCACTCCGTGTCTGTTCTGGATGAGCAGTTCCAGTACTTGGGCTCTGATCCGATGATCCAGTTTGTAAAGGGCTGTTTTGTTTATCTGATGTCCCTTTTGAGGGAGCTCCAGTAGTTTGATTTAATGGTGATCCAAGGTCTGTATGGGAACTACCAAACAGGGACATGATGCCTGTGGTGATTTTGGTAGATGATCCAGATTTAGGTGGAACCTGTTGTGCTGTAGAACCACTAAACATATGCAGAATCCCTTTCCCTGAAGAGTCCTCTTTTGATGAGCTTCCAGACACCATGTCCCCAATGGAGCCAAACAAGCCACTTGCTAATTTGCTAGAGGATTCTGATTTAAGTCCAGATTGTGGTAGGGTTTGAGATTCTTCCGAACTGAGTATATGTGAGGAGGAAAGCAGCTGGGAGGCACTCTTATTAGGTGGCTTCTCCAGAGAATGCTGTGATTTATTAAGGACATCTGACTGACTTTTTTGGCCAAACGTACTTTGTGTCTGAGAGTTCCGAGTTCCATCAGGCTTTGAGGTTAATTGATGAACACTGGCTTCTTTTGAATCACCAGAAATAGGTTCTGATTTGCTCTCTTTTGACAGTGGCGAAGTGGGAGAGTTCTCCACATTTAACAAGTTTCCTATTGACCCCAAAAGACTGAACATCCCTTTGTTTTCTTTCTTCGTGTTTGAATCTGTAGCGCCAACCAGAGCAGACTTTTTCTCTGGCTGCTGGGTTAGATCTTCTCCAGACTCTCGTTTTGGCTCATTTACTCCAACAGCAGTCTTAAAAAAACTTAAAAAGCCTCCTTGAGGTTGATTAGATGACTTTTGCTCAGGTTGTGCTCCTTCTTCTGGGGAAGGAGCAGGTTTGGTCGGCGCACTTGCCGATTTTACAGACGCTTCATCGGTAGATGAAGTACAAGGAACCGAAGATTGGTGAGTTATGGTGGCTTGTCTGGCCAGTTTAGGTTTTTGAGTTGTACCCAAAACAATTACAGAGGATTTTGGGGGTTCTGCTGGAGTTTCTGGCAAAATTCTGGATGCACTTAATGGAGCCACTGAAGACACAGTATCATCCTTGCTCTGATTTGCTTGTAATCTCTGGAAGCCTTTTGTCAAAACGCCCTTTATTCCCTGCTCATTCTGGGCTTCTGAGAGTAAAACCTTGTCAGATTTACCTAGGGTTTCTGCAGAATTCTTAGCACGTTCATCAGCTAATGTTGTCCTAGATGCAGCTAGAGGTTTGGGCGTCTCCGATTCTTGACTTTTCCCAACTAGGGAAGACAAGAGTGAAGATATACTTTTGACTGATCTTTTTGGTGGCTCCGGTCCTGGTTGAACCCTCTTTCGCCATTCCGCCTCCGACGTCTCGTCTATATATTTCACATGAATTCCTGCTGTAGAACGGCGTCTCAGACGAGGCTGGTAACAACTGTAAGCATCTGCTTCTGCAGGTTCTGATTGTGTTCCTGTGGTTTTAGATGAAAGACGGACTTTCTCAGAAAGTTCTTTCATGCCATTGCTACTTAGAAATTCAGTTCCATTAACTGTAAGATCAAGAGCCTGAAGACAAGGGTCCTGCTGACCCAAATGATCCTGGACCCACTGTCTATTATCAACTCGAACCTTATTCAAGCAATACGATGAAAAATCCACAGTTTCTTGTCTTTGTGCCTGAACCGAGCTCTCGAAAAGCTGCGAGAATCGTTCCAAGTCGAGATTCATTATATCGTTTCCTTTCTTATACGCATCGGACAGGTCGAGGGGCACGTTTAAGAGCTGACCCTCACTTTTGTACTGCCCTGGCAGCCAGATCAGTTCATCCTCGTTGTAAAGAGGAATTTTAAACCCACATACCGTGACCATCTCGTTGTAAAGCAAGGCATTGGGGTACCCAGCACCCCATGACTCTTCCTCTGGGGTGCATGCATAGACGTACTGACCGGACCCATCAGTAAGCAGAGCGTATATGTATTCATGATCAGTGTAGATGAAGTAGCCACAATCTCCATCGTCTGCTGGCCACCACATCCCTTGCTCAAGAAGCGCAATCCACTGCTGGTACCATTCTGGATCCTCAGAATACCCACAATCTTCAGCATCTGTACTAGGTGGAACATAATTCCATTCATTGTGGTAACCAGTAAAACCAGGCTGATTGTAAGTCCCCAGGAAGACCTGCTCTTGGTTAGCTGAGAGAGACAAATTCGGTGGGTTCTCCTCGTAATAGCCTTCATGATAGCGTACACTGTTTAAGCTGTACCAACTGTCCTTTCTGAGCGAGTTCCAACTGCTACATTTGGCACGACCTTTTTTGCTCAGATTTAGAGCCCTTCCCTCTTCGCTGTTGATTATATCCAAACTGTTATGGGTGGTCCACATACGGTCCCCGTCATACACTCTCTGCCTTAAGAACTGCCCAGAATTCCAGGACTGTCTGGAAGAATCTCGCTCATTTTCATCCACATTTATGTTGATCAAAGACTGAGAAGAGTCATGCCAAGGGTCTAGACTTGGTACATGACCTGAATAGTAGTAGCCCAGTGTTTGGTCATTTGTCTGTGGAGCAGAATTTTGGATCCAAGGGGGATCATATGAAGCATAAAAACAGTTATTTTGAGAAGCACAGACCTCTGGTGAATTATGTAAGGAGGGGAAGCTCTGTCTTAAATATTGCTGAGGAACTACCTGACCTGTGAAGCCAGTTTGGCCAGAATGGAGACTCCCTGTGCTGTATGAAATATTATTTTTATGATTTGAGTAGGAAGAACTTTGGGAATTTGTCATCCGAGGTAAGTGACATGTACTGTTTGATGTATAGACTGCATGGACTTGTTGGGACCTTGCATGAACTGTGGATGTCCTTAGGTCCAAATTGGTGGTGTCAGTGCAGACAGGGTTATGATTTACAAAATTAAGCATCATGTTTCCTTGGCTTTCTTTCTCCACTCCAGTCTTGGTTGGAGCCATTTTGATCGTGCCTGAAAGAAATCCGGTGGAGTTTATCGAACCGGATCTTTGATCCGCTCCTTGCGCAGCTTGCTCCACAGCTTTGGACAGAGATGATGCTTGAGGAACTTGCTGGTCTACTGGGATTTGGTCCTTCGCCAGGTAGCTGGTGGTGGCCTGCTTGTAGAATGAGGTGTTTTGAGAAGAAACGTCTTGTTTCTGGTTGAGCGGAGTCCAAATGCTTTGTGATGAATCCTCTGGTGATGAGCTTAACGTGTGCAAAATCCCAGACAGGAATCCTGACTTGCTCTCTTGCTGTGATGGAGGATTTTGTTCTGGAAATTTTGAGCAATCCTGTCTTGGAACGTCTTCCTGTTTCGGATTATTTTCACGCCTCTGAACATCAGATGCATCCTTTTGCTGTGTTGCTTCAGACTCATGAGATGTACCAGATACATTATCGGTTGAAGCAAGCCTGAAAAGCCCAGAGAGAAAGCCACCTTGTCGACCTGGTGCTTGCTGCGCTCGGGTCTGGTTAGAAGCTCCACCTTTGCCTTTTGGTTTATCTGAGGGATCATGTACGATTTTGAACTCCAGGGTGTGATCCTGTGTATTTTCCTTGGACATTTGATTAACTCTTGCTGATACAGGTTGCGGGTTGCTGTTGTCACTGGAAACTAATTTTAAAAAGCCAGACAAAATGCTTCCCTGAGAAGGTGCTTGCTGTGGCGCTTCTGAGAGCCTGTCTTTTTGTTGAGGTTCTTCTACATTTGACACATGCTCAGCAGAGACAGATCTTGCCTCGCATGCACTTTTTTGATTACGTAGTTGACTCAGATTATTTCCAGCCTGATTAGACTGTGCACCCACAGACACGTCACCTGTAGAAGCAAACTTCATGATACTGGAAAACACACCTCCTTGAGCAGATTTAGCGCCTCTTGTATCCTCAGTGGAGGAGGATTTGAACAAACCAGAAAACATGCCTGCAGTTTCCGAAGGTTTTTCTGCTGGGTGAGCTGCAGCTGGACCTGGATTTTCTTGCTTACTGTGTTGAACTGGGATTGTTTGTTTACCACCGGACACTGCTGTCGGCTGAGATGGGTGACTTGCTAGCCCTTGACCTCGTGGAGCAGGGGTTTGTGTACCTTCGTTTTGTGACGTCTTAAAGAGATTTGAGAACCAGCTTGTCTCTGTGTTCTTCATCGGCTGTGGCTGAAGATGCATCGTTTGCTTTTGGGGCTGAGACCTTGTATGTGCAGGAGTTAAAGAACATGCAGTATCACTTTTAGTGGGAGCAATCGGGTCTGGTTCGGTTGGATTTTGTTGCGTGCTTTTAACAACGATGATATTCTCTTCTGAGGTAGGTTTTAGAAGGCCAGATAACACTTCCCCTTCTGGTTTGGGGAGCTGCAGCGGTGGGACATTGTCTGAAGCAACAGAGGGAGCCTTTTTTTCTTCAAGCATACACTTTTCTTCTCTGTTGGATCGATAAACAGGAAAAACAGTTTGGGTTTGATGTTGGACAGGTACTGCAGGCACCGGGGCGATCAGCGACATTAAAGATTTCTTCAGTGGAGAGAAAAAACGTGACTCTGAGGGCTCCTTATTAGTTTGGATGTTTGTCTCTGTGAAAGCTGATGCTTTCGTAGATTTTTCAGCTTCGTAAGTCTGCCCTGTACCTCTAGATTTACCAAGATTGGATTCTCCAACAGTTTTGGCTTGATCGTTTTGCTGTTTTTGTTCCTCATCCGGCTTGGTTGAGGCAAAATCTTTTGAAGTATGTCTGATAGCTTTATTAGGGTTTGCATGACTTAAAACTGGGCTTAAACAAGAATCTGTGTGTTCGTTTCTTTTTTTCGGAGCGATACTGCTGCTGTTTTGAACCTCCAATGGTGTCTCTTGAATCTCTCGGTTGTTAACACTCTGGCCTTGACAAGGTGTTGGAAAATTACCAGGTGCAGCATCCTGAGTAGGAGACACTACAGCTACAGGCGCCGGGCACGGAGACTTTGTTATAAAAGAGAACAGTTTGGACAAACCAGAGTTATCTGCGGCTGTTTGTTTTGAATTTGGGCTAACTTTATCAGTGAAAGAGTTCAACAGATTGCTCACGGTATTCTTCACGCCTGTCATTTCCTGTTCAGAAAGCCTTCTCTCTTTGGTCTCGGCAGGTTTGGATTCCTCATCAACAGATTCTGTCCTCGCACTACCTTGAGACGACAGCCTTGGTTTGCTCATTTTGGAGAGTGAGCCGTACTTGCTGATCTCCTCCTCTTTCTCAGCCAGATATTCTGACACGGTTTCAACCAGACACTGGAGTTCATCTATGGGATCCACATACTCATCACTGGGTTCCTCCACAGGAGACAAAAGGGATTCTGGGGTCCATCCGATAAGTTTACTCCTCGTAACCTTCTTCTCATGATACACCTTGTCATTACGGCCTCTGTAAGGGGAATCGTATCTGAAATCTTCAGACTGGAAAGCACAGGTTAAGGAGGCAATTTCCCCCAACTCCTCCTCAAACCCTTGCATCTCATCGGAACCTTCTGAATTGAGCTCGAGGTCTTCACTCCTATTCCGGCTCATCCTTTCTTCCTCCTGATGTCTCATATAATTCTCGAACGTGTTCTCCAGTTTGTTTTCAGGCCGCATTCTGGTTTTGTAGAACAAGCCGTTTTTGTACGGTCTCAAACATGACATCATAGCTTCCTCCTCTTCCTCCATTTCAGCGACCTGCTGCAGTACGAGCTCTCCCCGTTTCTGGCGAAGCAGAGCGAGATCGCGGTTGAAAAGATCTTCCACGGTGCATTCGGCTGTTTTCACAAACCCTTGAGTCTTTTTTCTTCGTCTCCGGTCGATCGTGTCGTAGCCCTCCGGGTAGGCGGGGTGGAACGAGGCCTTGCTTTTTGTTTTCAGAGGGACTTGGCTGACTGTCAATTCATGACCGTGTCCTGCTGCATAGTCAGCCTTCTCATCCCAAACGTATTCATCTTTATCTAGGTAGTCATTCAGGGAGCTTTCACCCCACATTTTGTATTCATCCTCCCAGTCCTCCTCTCCCATACCCGAATCGACAGGAATGATCCTAACCCTCCCTTTCTCATTAAAGCTTCTTACAAAGTGCAAGGTTGGTTTTAAAGGGAAAAGGAAAGAGAAAGGAAAGAAAAGCAAGACAGCGCATTAAAACACACAAACAGAAAAGAACACCGTAGTTTACAGAACAAGGCAAATATCTCAATCTGATCAGCAACTATATAGCAGAATTTTACCCAGCGTGCCACGTGGAATTTCATACAGCACTCGACCTTAATGTTAAAACCAGTTACAGGTAATGGTGGGCGATATGATCTCCAAACAATATTATGATTAATTAAAAACTTCACCTCAATTACAGATAATAAACGATAAAATTGTTTTGTTCTTGAAAGAGTATTTTTAAAGAATAGATAAAATAAAAGTCGATTAAAGTAACTTTACTGATTATTTAAACCAACTGAAATAATTTGTGGTTAAGCAGGATGTGACATCGGTAACTTCTTTCCACTTTCTTGACTCAATTTTATTTTCATATTGTGTAGCGTTTGAAAACATACAAAATGGGGAACATATGAAAATGTTTAAAAAGCATGAACATCTATCCATCTAGTATCTTCCGCTTAATCCACACGGGGTAGCGGGCCAGCCGGTGCCCACCCGGCAACTCTGGAAGCAAGGGCAGGAACAACCCTAGACGGGGTGCCAATCCATTGTAAGGCATACACACACACACACACACACACACACACACACACACACACACACACACACACACACACACACACACACACAC
>JAUZSU010176403.1:0-12820 GCA_034780255.1 Parotocinclus maculicauda | reverse complement strand
CTGAATAAAATATTAGATGTTGGCACCTCCACATCATTGCATTCAGTTTTTATTCACAATTTGTTTAGTGTCCCAACGTTTTTGGAATCCGGTTTGTATTAATTACCTGTCCTGGCCAGGGCATCATGGTTACTCCTGCACCTTGCATCCTCTGAGAATATACCCTAGATCCCCAAAACTATGACTAGTAAAAATGTTTAATGTGCTGTGTCTAAAGGACAATAGAATCCTAACATTAAGCACTAAGTAAAGATAGATAATTGATATCATGTAGACGCCACTTTAAAAACAGGATGGAATTATTTAATCAACATTAAGGTAAAAAAGACAAATCATCCAATTTTACCCCCATTTCTCCTACTCAGGGTTGTGGGGTAGAGGTACAGTCTAGACAGGAAACCTGACAATAACTGGTTTCCATAGATGCACCACATTCTGCTGTCTACAATATCCAAACTCGTAGGTGTTCGCTCCTATCAGATCAGCCTTTATTTTTCGCATGTCCTGATGCAACCAAAACGCTTACTTGATTTATGAGGTAGAAAGACTTCAGTCTTTACACATTTCTCAATCACAACAAAGAAGCCAGTCTTACATGTCATGTAGTATTTCATTTTTAGCATTTTATTTCCTCCAGCTGAGCAGCATTGTTTAGTGGATGTCTTTGACATGGGGGATTGTGAGAATAAGGCATCTATGAGTATAGCTGTCATGAGCCTCTGTGTAGTACAAGACTGTTAACGGTGTCATAATCTGATGCTTGTTTAAATGTTCAGAATAGGCTTTGGCTACTGATACAGACAAAGAGGTAAAAAATGCCTACTTGCTCTTGCATCACACATGACTCCACATGCACTGAGATAGGAGGTGGGCAATATAAGAATATGTTTATCATATCGTAATACACTTTGTTATCATGATAGACAATACACTTTTCTGAGCATATCGAGAATATCTGCAGTGCATAAAGAACGCTGACCAACTACATATTTCACTATAAATTGTGTAATTAGTTCTGTTTCGTTCTGTTTGGATAAAGTGCAGCATATTTTGAATAAAAAATTACTTACGGAGTATGGTATAATATTTGTAAGTACGGGATAAAAGTTTTTAGAATCTAATGCATTTTGTCTGCGTTCACATGTATCATGATGAATATAGTGCATTGTAAAAATATCTTTATTTATTGTGATAGAATATTTTAAAGACAACAGAGAAAGACCTCACAAAACCAAGTGCTCATTTGTGTTGCAACATTCTATGACAGAACATCGAAATGTAATATTTGCTGTACCTTTCTGTCTCAAGATGTCATCTTTGCTGAGATCACAGAATTGTGGCAAGTTTCTCATTAAATGAAAGCATTTAAAAGATTTATTCTATTGGGTATCCCATTTATGCACAATATGTGCAATGAGCTTTTGGAGTTAGTTAACTAATTTCAGTGCTACATTTACATTTATGTCATTTATCAAATGCTTCTAGCCAGAGCGACTTACAATTAATACAGTCTTACAATCCAAGCAATTGTGGGTTAAGGGCCTTGCTCAGGGAACCAACTGTGGTAGAGGTGGGATTTGAACCCTGAACCTACTGGTCCATAGTCCAGTACCTTAACCATTAGCCCACTATAGTTGCAAATTTTGCAAAACATAGTTAACAAATGCCTGAAGGTGCAGACCATTAAGTGTATTAATTATAAGAAATTTTATTTGCCCACACCGACAAGCAATGTCATTACCACTCCCTAATGTAATTTTTAGCTGTCCACAATCACTGGCTATATTGTGCATCACTGTCTGTAGCGTATTACTTATTACCACAATGCGAATGCTTTTAACACGGATATTGTGGAACCTATGGACTTATTTTGGACAATATTATTTAAAAATAATGTTTTAAAGTTATTTTAAAGTGTAAGTGTTCACAAAATGCAATTAACTTCCCTTCCATTGCACATCATAATGCATCTTCGCATTGTAGCCTGCATATTTCATGAGCCACTAGTGCTCTGGTCCTTTAACTCAACAGAACTGCTTGATCCATGTTTGGTATTTTGATACACAAAGAACACATTTAACTAATTATTATAACAATCTTAGCAGCTGGAAATGACTTACATATCCTTAAGAATGCATAATTGATGGCTAAATATAGTGTGGTTTTATTGTCCTTTGTCTTGTGGTGAGCACCACTGTTTTACCAGTGCAGCTAAAAAAGTGTTCATTTGCAGACCACTGGGAACCCTTGGTGCCCCACAAATGCCTTAATAACTCAGACATTCTAATTTACTGCCTCTTGAGAGGTCATTGTTGAATTGTGCATCATCCAAATTAAACCAAATTAAATCCTGGTCCCAACAGGAAGTCATTCATGTCCATGTTCTACCTTCATCAGTTGCAGTTCAGGTCTGTTGGTCTTTGTCTGGTTTTTGCCTCACCAGGAGGCTTCTGCGGTTCAAGATTTCAAATCTAGGCAATGATTATTTTGTCATATTGTTCCTATCATGCTCATATACCATCAGATCAAATATTCCTGTTTATATAAAGATTTATTTTCATGTTCTAGCTCATGTGTTTGGTGTGTGAGTGTGTTCTTGCTGCGTGATTATGCATGCTAGTGTAGCTCTTCGGGTAGCCTCATGCGTGAAATTGGTTTATAGGACTCGACTTGTCACTTAGATGAGAGTGGATGGAAACCAGACAAAATCACACACATTCAATTATGTAGGAAGGGCATGTTGGATCAGGAGACATTGGCAGTAGTCTAAAGGTTAATCTTCAGCAGTGTCTTGGTGCCCCATGGTATCCATAGAAATGCTGACCTCACGTCTTTTAGCTCTTTCTTAGTCCTCAGCCCCTATATTAAACTGAGATATGTGGACTACACAGATTTGTTGTAAGTTTCTGCCATGCTTGCCCACTGTAATGATTTATGTATTTTCATATTTTCTCTGCTTGAACATGTGAGGTACTCACTAAGCCTTGGGCTGTGTCTGAAATGGTTCGCTAATCATTCATTATAAATACTATAACTATTAGCCCAAAGCTTTCATGAAGGTTAGTGAACTATTTTGGATACTCCCGTGGACAGCAGATATGCCATATATGCACATTAAACGTCGTCACTGGGTGGATTACCAACAGGTAAAGACATGTATTCAGCCTGTTCAATATACTGTGTGCGTGTGTACTGTGTGTGTGTGTGTGTGTGTGTATACTTTTTCCATACTTGTAAGGACCAACTGTCCCTACGATGATCACTTATAAAAAGTGAAAAAAAAAACTTTTTTTTTTACATTTTGTTTTCTGCATTTTTGCAACTTAAAACATAAGAGCCAATAGACTTGCTTTGGGTTAGGGTAGGTGTTGATGTGGCATAAATTCTTGTCATTCATTGTCCTTAGCGTAAATAGAAGTTTCCCACAGGGATAGCAAGAGAAATGTGTGTGTGGGTGAAAAAGAGAGAAAGAGAGACCATGTTAACTGCTTGAGCCTCTGTGCGTAGATATGTGTAGGTAAGAATGTAGAGTAATACTAGGTAGGGCCTCCATGTTGTAGGGCAGTTGTCTTGAGGTTTGACATTTTGTATACTGTGATATTTTCTGCTCAGAAGCGTACAGAGTGGCTGCTGTAGCAGTTCTGTCAGCCAGTCTCGTCAATCACACCCTGGCCAAAATCACTGCAATTACATTTTCATTTCATTCTGATGGTTTGTATAAACATGAATTAATGATGTGGTGACGTTATCATGCGCTAGTCTCATACAATTGGCTGATAAGATAATTGTATGAAATAGTAGGTGTACATGTGTTCTTAATGAAGCACTCAGGTATTTGAAAAGCATCTCAGAATGTACAACACGTCAAACCTTAAGGCAGATGGGCAACAGTAGGGAGGCCCTTTCCTGCATCAGTATATTGTTCCTAATGAAATGCTCAGTGAGTATATACAATATGCAGTATGTACAGTATATGCATTTCCAAACAGTGCTTTGCAATCTTTCTGTGCAATTACTTTCTGTCAGTGCGTTTGTGGATGAAATACATTGATTATGATGCATGGGGATGAAATAGTAGTGCGTTCATGAAACATTCAGTGAGATATGAAATAATCCTTTCCGAGATAGTAGCATTCTCGCCACAGTGTATAAGCGAGCTAAGTTTAGTAGGGCAGAAAATACTGAGAAGTGACTCACTTGTGCCTCACTTGTGCCTCTCTCACGCACAGCAGTAAGGTCAAGTGCTACTTGGCTGACTGAGAATACAGGGACAGACATACAGACCTAATACTGAAAGTGACCCCCCCCATGTCTTAGACAATAATAACTACGCTACAAATGCAAAAATCAGTTACTTTTGGAAATCAGCTATGATCTAAATATATTTACTATTGTAAGCAAAATAGAGCTAAGTATAAAAGGTATATGCATATAGTCAATGTATATCCCAAATACATAGGTAAAGCATATTGAACATATTGCAACATATTTAAGAAAACAAACACATTTGTTATGCGCAAAAGTTTGGGTGCCATCCCAGATTACCTACCAGTGTTGTGTAAGGATAAATAAATACATAGCTTTAACTTTATTGCTATTGCTCAGTACAAGGCAGCTGAATGCAGTTAGAATCACAATCAGCCTCAGTGGAGCTGCCGTACCACCCTGTCACACAGTCAGTCAGTCAGTATGTGCGCAGTGGTGTATCTGTAAACGTTCGTGAGTATATAAGGAGATAGATGGTCTTTTTTAAGTCTCCTTAAGAAGTAAAGATCTTGCTGTGCCTTCTTAACCAAGCAAACCAAGCAAAAGGACTAGCTAGAAGCTAACGGTGCATCTCCAACTTTATTACTTATCATCACCTGGCACTGCAGTTTCTGTGCATTTTTGTTAAATATTTGGATTCAATTACAACCAATCAAAAGTATTTCCATTTGTAAAAATGTTGTATGATTAGCTAAAACGCAATGCAGTAGGCACACTTATTTGGTAATGTAGCTTTATCTGATTTTCTCTAAATGGTACGTCTCACCACCACCATCATGCACCAGTCGGATAATATGAATAAAATATTTTTTTTGCATAGCAGGATAGATTGGATATGAAATCAGCCCACCCACAGTGGAAAACTAATGCAAATTTCTGTTTAATGGAGCAGGTACCTGTGTAATGTCACCAAAGACCTGAGGCTACAAGGCACCAGATGGAACTGATGTGATCTATGTAGGAGAGAAACACTGTACTGAAGAGCAAAATAAACTACAGAAGAAATGGGTCAGAAAGAAATGACAGAGATGCAGAAAAGTGTGCCATATGTCTTGCATTTCAGCATCTTGCATCCAGGCTTCAGAAGATGTGCTGGTAGTGTGCAGTTCTGGCAATTCAGAACCTTTCTAAACTGGAGGTCAGCTTAATGCAGACAGATAAACCGAAAATATTTTAGCCTACACACAGAGACACACATGCATGGTGTCCTAGAAACTAGCTGCTAAGCTGACATTGCAGAATGACTCAGCAGGAGAAGTTCTGCATTGCTATTTCAGATTCTGCTCAAGCACAAATGCTCTAAAGACTGTCATATACTCACTTTATTGACATTGAGAGATGTTATGAGTTGCCTTGATAGTTTATGCTCATATGTCTATCTTAGCACTTGTGCTAAATTTTGCTATGTGTGTTTTGGCAGATTAGCATTGTAACCATTCTAAACTCAAGAAATGCCACTTAACACCTCAGTACCCAATATGTTGTATTATTATGTGTTTAAAATCATGTAAACAAGGCTGAAATATCATCATAAACGACTTATGATGTTAGCACCAAAGAGCACCATTACTGATTTATAATGGTTATATGTTTGACAGATAATTTCAGTGTTATTGTTCTGCTGAGTGTACACACACACACACATACTGTACTATACTGTATTGTTTAAACGCTGTATACTGCACAAGTAATACAGGCTAAATCATACTAATCATAATGATTGGTGGCTTAGTGATGGCAATGTGAATCTCAAGACAGAGCCCTAGCTTAATCTCAGATGGACATGCAGAAAGAACTTAATTGCAGTCTAATTGCAGTATTCTCACACACCACAAGGCTTTAAGACAAGATTATACAAGGAAGAATTGCCAAATTGTCTCAAGTCTAGGTTTATAATGTCTGCATGAAGTATTAATCAGGGGCATTGATCAGTCTAACATAAATGTTATGAATGCTATAAGGTGATATGATTAAATGAATGCTCGTAAAATACATTTTTCTTTAGGCAGAACACATCTTTAATCAACTGGCTGCCTGATATGAAGGAATAGTGTTGTAAAGACTACAGTTGGACAGACGCATGTACACATGCCAATACAGCTTGGTACAATTAACTTTCTGGGCAAGCGTGTTAAAATAGTCTGTATCTGAGCTAATGAGCTAGCGAGCATACGACCATTAAGGTAGTTAGCTCCCTATTGTGGATAAATCTCTGCCCTTAAACTTCCGCCTCTGCTTCTGTCAAGTGTTGATAATACTGAGATGACCAGCTTATAACAAACATTTTCCATCATGATTTATTAAAAGCTTAAGACCGTGACTGTTAAAGTGAAAGTGATAAGGTGATGGACGATAAAAGGTGCGTATCTGCAGTTATGACAGTAAATTCTAACTCGCCTGCATTGCACATGATTATGTAGTATTCGGTGTTCAGGCATACATTCTTTCAGAGTAGAAACCATCCAGAGTTGCAAAACAGCACTTGGTTGGGCTGCTTAACTTGTGAACATGCAATACCAAGCTTACTGTGTGATTTATTAGTAGCATTAATCATAGGAAATTCTATTATTATGTTGTCTCTCCCTTTCTGTTACACAACCATAATGCAAAAGTAACCATTTATATTTAGCCAAGACAGAAACCACACACACACACACACCTGGCCTCGCTGTACTGTACAGGAGATGGAGCGCCAGAGTAATCCTCATACTAACACCTATAATGGCCCACTTAAAAGAGATGAATGTGTGTGATGTCTGTGAATGTGATAGTATGTGGGTGAAACAAGTTTAATTGCACAAGCGCAGCTGTAGTGAGGCTCAAATCAAGAGAAAAAAAATCTATTTGCAATAAAACAGTTAAACAAATATATGAGGAAATTATGTACAATGGGATTATTTTTAATTAATATAGAAAGCAATAATATGAGTTAGAATAAAATGTGTTTAAATGTATTTTTCTATTGTCTTATTCAAATCACTAGTTAAGACTTTCTAAATATGAAATTAACACAGGTTTTGCAGAAAACAAATACATTGCTGCAAATAGAGTTACACTGAATGCTGGTGGATTTGCTGGAAAGATGCCCAAATTGTTACACAAGGCCACTTTTATGTTTTATTATAATATATGAATAAGGCATTCAGAAATGTATCATCTTTTAGAAAATGTGCCAATTTATTTCCATTTTAAAAATGAATAAAACATAGTCTTGGACGAGGCCTGAACAAAACGTGCGAAAGACTCTCAGATACTAGACGACATCAGCTGGAGAAAACATGGATGGAAAACACATTCACATTTCATCAGCACAATACTTTGAAAGCTAAAGCTGCATCATGTTAATGCATCCCAAAAGAAACACTAACAAAAGAGATTCTAAAATGTAGATGGAAATCAGTTGGTGGCAAGCTGTTTTTCCACACTCGTAGTGGTCGAGTGTTAAATAGAAGTGCATGCATGAGTTATATCCCTTCACTGGCTGCTATGGCAACGTGCTAAAGTTTGCTCCAGAAAGTAAACACACAAACAGGTGGGGATGCAGATGTGCTGTTATGATGAGATCTACGTGTTTAGTTTTGCAATCATTCCTCGGCTCTGAGATACACAACTGAACACGAACAGATGGGAAATGGCTAGATCCAACCCATTAATCAAATTGTGCCATAAATTCTTATTGTAACATCTTAAGCCAATCTATCTATCTATAAAAATAAGTGCAGTGAACATTGCCAGTGCATTATTAAATTTAGAAAAGGAAATGTTGATTTAGGAAATTGGAGAAAAATGTTCTTAATACGTTGTAAAAGATAAGTTCTTCAGAAGCTGTAAAACTCTTATTTGCTGTTCAGTGTTCACTCATCTAATTTCATCCTCTGATTCTTTGATTAAGAATGCCAGTAAGAAGCAATCCTGTTATGAATGGATGGCTGGATGGATGAATAGATGTGAAGATGAATGAATGAGTAAATGAATGGGTAATATGGACTTACACCAACTTTGCTGCCATAAGAGCCCTCCACTCCTCTCATCAGTCTAGACTTTGGAACGTGATTTGGGCGAAGTAGTCCCCTTTAACCACAAGAGCACTAGTAAATCCAAGCACTACTGATGTAGAGTGATAAGGCTTAGCTTGCAGTCAGCTTTCTAATTAATTCTTTATGGACTTTGCTTTGAAAGTCTTTGAACTCTTCAGTAAGATGAGCAAGAAATATTAACGTTGTTTGTCAATGGACAAAACCACACCTACCAAATCCTTCTGCATACCGGATTTCACAATGCCACAAATAACACAATAACAAAACCACCCCCATCCTGCCTTGCTCTGCACTCTTATGCAAGGTTGGAGGGTGCACTGTCGAAAGTTTGAGCTTACACACCACACAAAGCAGCATTGATCTGAGATGCCCAGTGTGAATGGGAAAGACATTAGACACAGACACACTCTTGGCCACTTAAAAGCCTCAAAGACCTCCATGAAATGCACAATGAGCTCCAGTGTGAGCGTTGGTAGAGACACACATGCACATAATAAGACAGTCATCCTAACGAAGCCAAGCTGACTGTCTTTCCTGTCTCTGGAACATCCTGTGGATCTCTGTTAGAGCATAGCCATAGGCGGTTGTGTATCAGACAAGAAGGTAAGAGGGGTGGCAAGTGTCCTTTGTACTGCACAAGTGGGGATATTCATATCAGAGCAGAGCTTGACATAACTGGAAAAGACACATACATATACAGGGGGCTGGTCATCTCACAAGAATTAAATCTGGACTTACTGCTGAGATGCAGTGACAAAAGACTCTTTCTGTAAGCCTGGCTTCTGATCATCCAGAGTTTTCCAAGAGCTGCCATTTACAGCTCATACAGAGATGTATGAGGCTCATACAGGCTTTCTTCTTATTTGGACCTGGATAAAGCCGGCAGGACTGCACTGACTGAACCTAGTTTGGGTTTTGGCGACAGTATGAAACCTTTCTGCTCAAAAACGTTTGAGGAATTGGGATGCTAATTTTGAAGCTTGCGGTTGATAGAAAGGCTGTAATTAAGCTGGCACAGGAAAGACTTTAGTACTACAATACGTGGCTGTAGATTTTTCTGACATTTTGAACCAGGGTACATGTTATACCATGACATTGGCGGCTCGACTGGATGATCTGGAGGCTGCTCTGGAGAACATGTTGCTGGACGCATTTGTAAGTTTTTACTCTGCTTACAGTAGTTAGTAAGGCTTGCTCTGAGGAACATGTAAATTCCCTAAAGAAGACTAATCTACCCAATGATACACATGAGCAAAGAGGTGGATGCTGGCTTCACATGGCCTGAGGACACGCACGTTAGCCCTCAGTTTACCATGGGGGGACCTCTTATATTATTGGTACAGTACTGTGTAAAGGTATTAGACCAGTAGACCATTTGATTAATATACCCCATCACTTTTCATATATATTTAATTATTTCTTATGCTCCTTAACAGAATGCAATTAGAAATTATTTATGCAGTATTAAAATGGGGAAAAAACAACAACAACAAAACAGCTTCTATGGGCTGAAGTGGGAAGTAATTAGTGTGACCTCGAGCAAAAGCAGCATTAGGCAGCTTCATTGGGATGCCAAGTTGACCCTTCTACAGTCTGAAGCAACTTGATTGAAAAGTGTCTTTAGGAATGAAGTGAAAAGTCTCAAATATGCTAAAGAATGAAATACAGTGGAATACATTATCAACAAGATATGTGGTTGTTATGCCATTGCTAAATCAACAAGTCTAACTTTGGCCAAAGACTTTTGCACCGTACTGTATATTGGTGGAAAATTAGGTAGAAGGAATCAAATCAGTTTTACCAGTAATTAATTAAGTTAACGATAATGGTAAAATGGTTATTTTTAGTGTATATTTTTGGGATGTCAAATTAATTAGGCTGTTATTCTAGTTTGTCTGCTTTTCATGTAGTTATTTGACTAGTAAGATATCGTCCACTAACAACCTATGGCTTTGGTTATCTTATAGATATTTATTACCTTTTCTAAAGCTGTTTTGCTCCCTAAAAAGATAACAGCTTGCTTTCATCCCATTGTACATACTCTACTACAAAAAAAAATCACTTGGTTTTGCCCAACCAGGCCCAGAGCTTCTGGGTATGTGTGTGTGTGTGTGTGTGTGTGTGTATTGACGGAAAGCTTTACCATTTTTAGATGTATCAAATTTCTGTGGATGCGGTCTACAATCCTATCCTTGTGAAAGTCCATTTTAGGGTATTTCCAGAACAGTTTAATGACAATTGGGCTATCCATTTGCTAGCTAAGCTAAAAAATGGCCATAATTTAAAACCACCACTTTTTCATAGGTTTAACAATATGACCATATCACATTCATTCAGTACAGAATTAAACTGACCCAAGTATCTCTCGTATCACACATTATAGTCACTTTAATGGTTTTATTTTAGACTCTATCCACTGCATAAGGGTGTATCATCCATGGTTGTATAGGTTAAGAGACAAAGATGGTAGGAGCACAAAAGATTAAATGTTTAATCAATGTTTAACTTAATGATTCAGAAGAGGTAAATTAGATAAATTAGGTTAGTTCTTGTGTGTAAATACAAAATAAATAGGATTACATAAATAAAAGTAATTGGATTAGATTAGATTACATTAGATCAGATTATATTAGATAAATAAATATGATTACAGCAGAGTGCTTACTTTAATACCTTCCACAAAGTGATAGTTAAGTCAAAAATTAAATGTACATTGACTTGCATGTTGTGGTGCAAAATACCTCTGGAGATCTACAGTCCAGTTTTCTTTAGGTACTTTAGTTCCCTTCCATTTTCCAAAGATTTGTTACGTCAATTGGTTTGAAGTGTCCGACTATGTGTGTGTGTGTGTGCCCTGAGTTGTCTGGGGTTGGTTCCTGCTGCTGGCTGGCCCTGACCCTCACTTGAATTAAGCAGGTATGAAAATGAATGGGGTGGGTACCACTGTTGCCCACACAGACACGGGGAGGACAGGCAGACTCCACACAGAAAGAACCCAGGCCATCCCACCCTGGGATTGAAACCAGGACCTTCTTGCTGGGAGGTGGCAGTGCTACCCACAGAGCCACTGTGCCACAAGCAGTTAAGAAATGAATGATTAACTGAATGAATGAAAATAACACTCAGGTGCAGGTTAAATATGGTAGCCAATTGCTGCATGTTCAAGACTTGTTGTGCTTCTGGCATGGCCAGCTTATCACTGGGAAAGAGTAATTTCCATGTGTTAAAATAATGCTGTCTAAAAGTAAATCCAAGCTGATCAGGAGAAACGGGTAAAAATAATAGTTCAGGTAACACAACCTTCCTATCGCCTCAAATTGTCTTTTAAAATTTGTGATTGATCTACAAGACTAGTGTAGCTGATATTTGAAGCATGCAGCTACCAGACTAGCACTTCATGTCTAAATCAGAATAAAATGAATGAAAATGAAATGATTGGGATGACACTTGTTATAACTTGCAGTCTAACAGTGCCTCCCTTTTCCCAAGCCCCACCCACCAGTGGAAAAGTTGTCAAAAATCAGAAGCAACGAAACAAATTCAAGGCAAAAAGAAACACACTCTACAGTGCGGCTTAAGTTGAGTTTTATTTGTTACATCCACAGTTTTACATTTTGCTTATTGTAGTTTTGATTTGATAAATTGCTACAGAGGTAAATACCAGCAAGTCTGGACAGACTTACTACATTCATGATATTGGAGGAAATATGTATTTTTTTTATTTTAGCCGAACTGTCGCTTTAATTTAGAGTTTTAGCTTTAGAGCTTTAGAGTTTAATCATCAATATGAGTGAACAGCTGTAGAAAAATGTATCTTTCTCTTGTGTAGAAAGCTTTGCCAAAACCTTATGGGCCAGATGAGGATCAGAGACATGAGCTTTGCTTTACTTCCCTTCAGTTCAATCCCCAGTTTTCATTATTCATTCGCTTCAGTTCTTGGTCCAAACAGTTTTGATGATATTTTGGGAAACGAGCCCATTCTTCTCTGACACATCTCTTTTTTTGTCGATTATCTGTCAAATCAAGAGCAAGCAGATACAATTTAAATGGTTAGACTAATTATATCTTGCTTTCTCTGCGTTTAGTAGAGTTTTTCCAGAAGTGTGCGTTATCCTAAATGTAAAAGTTGCATCTGGAGGCTGAAGAGGCAACGCAGCAGTTGCTAATGGGAGATTAGCTTCTGTTGATTCCTGCTTCTCACTCTATGTGTTAAGAAATCCAGTGTGGACGTGTGTAGGAGAAATAAATGAGACTATCCAACTCACTCAAATGCACCGTCTCATTTATACAACAGCCTTCTTTTCAGAATGGAGAAATGAAGCTAATTTAAAAATGAGCACGTAGACTAATAAAACAGGAGGTAAATAAGGATGGAGCCTCTTATTGACCAATAGACAACAGTGTAATCCTTGATTTGGGAATTCTCTGCCATTCTTCCTTGCAGATCCTCTCCAGTTTTGTCAGGTTGGATGGTGAACGTTGGTAGACAGCCATTTTCAGGTCTCTCCAGAGATGCT
>JAUZSU010176392.1:0-12820 GCA_034780255.1 Parotocinclus maculicauda | reverse complement strand
ACTGTTGCTTACGAACTTTGTTCATTGAAAAATACATTTGCAAACAAGTTTTTCTAAACGATCTACAACACAATGTAAAGGTACTTAGAATGTGAAGCATAATACTGTAAAAACAAGTTCTTACTCAATTCCAGTCAACATATGAAGAACTTATCCAGTGTGATCCAACGCGCTTTTGCTGTGACTAAGTAGCGATTTGTGGCTACTTTTTTGTAGTAAATCTTAGGCAAAGACCTGTAGGTGGCAGTAAAGGGCTGGAGAGAAACTCAGGAGCGTTGTAGACGAAGAGTTTCTTTGGTAATATTACATACTGTACACGTTCTTTGGTCCGATTAAGCAGAATTTTGGTCCAAATAAGCGAATAACAGTACACGTATTTAATAGGATTTGATTCTGTACTTCAGGATTTGGTCTAAATAAGCGCCTGGTCCCATTAACTGCTGGTCCAATTAACTGGAATCGACTGTACTTAGCACTGCTGAGTGGAAAAACCTCCCCAGCTTTGTGAATTAAGAGATTCCAGATATACTTCGATTAAAACAAAAACATTTATACATAGACGCCATTACGAACAACACGGAAGATTAGCCAGGTAATACAGAAACTTAACAAGTGAATCTGAACTAGTTTATATAGTTATAGGTAAGCGAGAATCTACAGGTTGTGAATCTAAATACAGAAGGGTACTACTTACAATAGGACACGAACAGCATTTACAGCTTTTTATAAATAAGCAGCAGAAAGTCATAAACACAAACATGAGTGACGAATACAATAAAGCTACTGCTTGGCTGATGTATCTAGTCCAAATGTGAGCTAAGAAGTAATCGATCCGTTGAGTGCATGATGCACTGTTGCTCTAAAACCTTAACTCCCACCTCTGCTTGTTTATCCGCGGCATTGTTTAGCTGTTTTCGTGACCTTTTCTTTACGGCTGCAACGTTCAGTGTAAAAATACAAATATCTATTTCTTATTACAATTTTGAACAGTTACCTGGATCCCTGTTAATGTGTGTGTATAGAAATGGAACAGTAGTAAACTCCAAAAAGCAGTAGACTTGTCATGTCCATTCCCTATTACTGAGAAATTGTGCAAGATGCATACATCGTTCGGTTCGCATTATTCCCAGGTTATCAGCTTTGCTCTTTCAGCCAATTACTCTTTCGTGGTTTGATTTCCCCTTGCTAGCTGCATGTGTCTTTTGATTTGGGTCTAATGCCTTTTACTTGAGATGGCCAGAGGAGTCGGGGGTGTGCTTGTCTGCCAGCAGAGATTAATCATATCATGGGAAAACTGTGGCTGAAGAAAAGCTGTTTTATGGTCCAGGCCATTTGCTTAGCCCAAACAAAACCTTCAGGGCTGGTGGACATGGTGCATAATTTCAGCATTAGTTGCTGAGGCCAGTGATTCATTATGCCAGCTGTGAATACATCCGAAAGGGGGTGTGTTTGTGTGTCAGTAAATTGCATCTTTACTACAGAGTTCCACTACAGCCACACAATCATGTATACTACGTGCTATGTAACAAAAATAAATGTTTATTAAACCTTTTTTCTGCGATTTACCCGTATAGCGAACGTTCAAACAAGAACTACTGTTGCTTATGAACTTAGTTCATTTAAAAAGTTTTTCGAAACGATCTACAACACAATGTATAGGTACTCAGCATGCGAAGCTTAATACTGTAAAAAAAAAAAAATCTTACTAAATTCCAGTCAACGTTTGAAGAACTTATCCAGTGTGATCTGACGCGTTCTCTTGAAGGACTGCACTTGAACAAAATCAAGAAAGTGGTGGGTGTGTTCACCTCCCGCTGGTTTTGCTCTTGTCGACACAACTTTTCGGATTTTCTGCTCTTTGATAAAAGCATAAATTCTCCCGGGGATCCCAAAAATCCTCCCATACATTTGCAGTGGCTAAATGGCGAATTGTGGCTTCTTTTTCTTATTCGCTCTCACGTTTTTTGGTCCGATTAAGCGGAATTTTGGTTCAAATAAGCGAATAACATTACACGTATATAATAGGATTTGTTTCGGCACTTTTGGATTTGGTCCGAATAAGCAGCTGGTCTAATTTACCGGTGGTCCAATTACCAGATTTGACTGTATTCTCTTTTAAGACCTCTATTAATTTTAAACTGCTCTTGGACTTGTTTAATGTAGTGCATTGAGTAGTGGCTTTCATTTTATATAGGTTTTTTTTTGTAATATATTAAAATTTGTATTTAAAAAATAATTCATTTAAGCACAGTTATAAATTTTTTATGTTAATTTTTTCCAACAGTTTTCTTCCCTCGTTATGCTATCAAAAACTGGCATAAAATCATAGTAAATTATACCAGCAGGAGTCATTTAACATGCAAATAACTGGGAGAGTTAAGTGTGAAGTGGCACAGAATAAAACACAATCCAGTTGATCTTATGACCTGCGTAGAAGAATGTATGTGAAAGCAGTCTGAGCGAACATGACAGACTGAACAATGAGTATTATTATGCAAAAGGATTTTGCACTGCATAGCTAATATCCCTTTTATTGCTATTTTTTCAAATGAATATTGCTAGAAGTTCAAGGTCCATAGTGAATATTAGCAACATCTGCTTAATTAGAAAAGCTTAAGAGAATATTTAATTTTGCAAAATGAATAGACTAAAGACTTCAACAGCATTGTTCAACCTTTTTTACTCTATCTGTCCTTTCACAAATATCTCTAACAACTTAAACACTCCTGATACCTTAACCTATCATAACATTTTTCATCTTGAAGAGAGGATGTGCCAGTGATTATATTACTTGTCAGATCAATTGTCCACCTTGAACCTCTGCTGCCTTTTAGTTTCCGTTAAGATGCAGGCCAGTAGCTTACTCTGTTTCAGATCATTATTTTTCCAACACAGAGTTATTATAATCTATTTTTCCTCTAGGTATAAATTCCACCTGAAATGCATCCTGCACCACAGTGAGAAATATGGAGGTGGTAGCGAATATCAGTGGGAAGCCCAGCACTCCCTGGGGACTTTATGGCTCTCAAATTCTTAAAAACTTACTAAATTTAATCCCTCTCAACCCTCATTTAAAAATGATTTATAACCTGGTAAATCCAATCCTTCCTCATCCTATTTTATGTAAAGCATCATTTACTTCTACACCTGTCATCATATCTGCATTCAGAAAGAGAATCTGTCCCAACAGAGAGCAAGAAGAACCTTGGGTCCAGGTTATAGTTCGTTTCCTGTGCCGTTACTGTTACAGTTTCACCACTGGTGACACAGTGGTGTCCATGTGGTTAGAGCAGTGACCTCGCAGCACTAGATATTCCTGGTTGGATCCTGACCCCACCTGTGTGAAATTATGATGACCCCTCGTCGTATCTGCATGAGTTTTGTGTGGGTGCTTTGTTTCCCTCCCATATTCCAAAGACATGAATTGGGTTAGTTTGCTCTAAACTGGTCAAGTATTGGTGGGGGCCAACGTCTGGTGGCTGAGACATACAGGTGGGGATTTACCCTGGTGTTGCCAACATGGAAACCGGACCCTGCATCAACGTGGGATAAAACGCTAGGCTAGAGTGAGAGAGATGTTATCTTTGTAACATTACCCCATGACAAACACATTACAGCATAGAGCAACACCTTTTCAGTTTGCAGTAAAGAAGCGAGGTTCAGCCTGCAGTTATTTTTTAAGGAATGACACCCATGCAACAATTTTAACAGTCAAATAACCTATCAGTCATGAAAACGAATATTTGATGTTTTCCTGTTTGTCACACCTGATGCAATGCTTAAAATGGGACATGTTACTTAAACTGTTAACAGCTTAGTCATTAATAATAGTTACTCTCTCCATTTTAATGCCATTTTAACGTTTCGAAAGATCGTGCAAATGATAAAGCTCATACCATTAAGAAACATGTTGTGAAGATGTCACCAACTGATCAACTGTTAAATTAGTTGCCAACTAATTTGGTCGTTGAACGTTGGTCGACGTAATACAATTAATTGTTATACCCCTACAAAAACTGGAATAATTGTGTGTTTTCATGGTTGTTTTTGTGTATGGAATTGGACATTTTGTGAAGTATGCCACAGTAGCACAGGTCCTGTTGGCCCCATATGTGACATTGTTCTAGAACTCATCTGGCAGGCTGGTAGGGTTCATCATCACAGATGGCATCTCGATCTTTATGGGCTTTGGGAGGGCAGGGCACAAAGGTAATGCGCTGGCTTTTAATGAAAGATGATGTACTGGGTAGGAAGGTGGAAATGTATGGAAGATATGGAACATGTTCATGGTTTGGGTAAGATGATGGATAGCCTGTGTGCTTTATGTCATGGACCTGTCGGGTGTGGCTGAATTAAGAGATCACAACATAGTGGAGATGTCAGCATACCTTTAGCCATAGAGGGTGTCATGGACTAACCAAAAATCATAGAGAAGATGAGGGTTGTGCATTTTAAAGAAGAAGCATGTGAAGCTGGGAGAGGCCAGTGTTCATCTAACAAATGTCAAACACACCAGCATACTTGTGAATAAACACCTGTAGGAATTACCTGCACGTTTACTAGTTTACTGATTAATCTCTGAAGCTGAGACTAATACGAGCCAAACTCAAGCCATGTTAGATTGGTTGGATACGTTTATGTATTAATGGCGTTTTTTATTAAGTGTTAATGGAGATGACACAGTATAAGCTCCAGAGTCAGAAACGTGCCCTGCTATTTATGCTCTGGCATTATTGACATTGGTTAAACACCAGCCAGTTACTCCTTTATATCTTTATATCTAAAACATTTGATATTTTTGGGATTTGATACAATAAGCATAGGGAAGCGGTACCTTTTTTCTTCTCTGGAATTTGTTCATATTGCCTCTCCTTTGCATCATTCTTGGTGCCACTGACAAATCCTGCCTAAATCCTTTATCTCTGTCCTTGCCTTATAGAGTAGATTAGCAATGTATTTGAAAGCTTCAGTAGATCTGTTTCAGCCGGAACTGCAATCATGTTAACACCATGGCGAGACAAAATACAGTTTAAATTCATTAAATACATACATAAATACTGAGAGTTTCATAATTCTCCGCTTATGCTTATGTACAGCCAGCTCCAGAGGTATTTAAAAGTGAGTGTTTAGGAACTCTTAAGTAGGCTCCCTTGACTACGTTCATTGTTTAAATGGGTTATTAATGAGCTAACACTGAGGCAAAGTCTAATCTTCATCTTGGCCCACCAATTTTCTATGAGGTTTGTGTCAGGTGACCAGAACAGCCGTGTCAGGAACTTCTTTCTTTGGCTTTGAACCTTTTTCTATGTGAATATAGATGAGTTTTTTAATTACACTGAAGAACTGATGAGATCAAACAGATTCTTTAAAATGTCTTCTTTAAATACAGGTTAAAATAAAGATTTCTAAATGTGTGCAGGAAGGGCACTGTGCACATGCATTATGGGTATTCTTAAAACAAACTACAGATACAATACAGAGGCAATACAATATGGGATCATTTCAAGTAAAGGATTCCAAAGATCATTGTATCCCAGTGTACTGTATGCTGCTCTGTCAGGCAATCCCCCAATTTTGATCTCATGCTGGATCATGTTTCTTGTTTGGTAAAACTGATTGGTGATTGAAAGAATTAAACCCTAGGACAAGTAATATCGCTCTAATGCCGGCACATGATTTGCTTCTCTCGCCAGCTAGTGTTTATCAAAGAAGAATTATTTTCTAGTGCTTACTGGAAATTGTTTTGCTCATTTGAAGTATAATTAGCTCAACTCCATGATTAATGAGAAATATGATGAGTGCTGAAACTGATGTTGCCTCTTTGGCACAGGCTAAACAAACAACTTCTTAGCAAACTGAACTAGCCAGCGTTTTTGATTTCTTTAAGATAAATAAATTCCATATTGATTTTTCACAGGAGACCTCCCTGTCCAAATGAAATCTGGTTGAGGGTTTACAGTTTCAGTTTTTGTCGTTTTATTTACAGCCCTGTGTAACGTCTGCATTAGGTCTGATGGAACAGGATCTTGATTGGACATTACTATAGTGACACAGTGTTTTTTATTCACGGAAACTGTCTGCAAATGCTGCATAAATGCATCATAGATGGCGCTGCGTTATTAGATCCCTAATGCCATCATGTCTAAACTGTTATGCACATGCTAAACCTTGTTTAATTTATGGAAACTTAAGTTTATTATAGAAAATACAGTATTGTATTGTTACAAATGTCTAGGGGAAAGCTGTAACACTTATGATGGACCTGATACTGAACAGATTATGGATATTTAAAAATATTTATGAACAGGCTCTCATTTTTAATTCATGATGGCACTAAACGTATCCAAGAAAATGTGTATTGTTTTGCACAGTTTACAATTAAATAAAAAAGTGTTGTATGTCATTTAAAATTGATCAACGTGAGAAAATTGAATTGGCAGGAAGCAATTCTAGAGCGGTGCCAGTTTATCACAGGGCACATGCACACACATTTGATTGTGGGAGGTTTGTGAAATGCTGATGCAAGTCTTGTTTGGATGTTAGTTGTGTTTGCAGTATCTCTATGCTCTGTTTTATCCAGACTTTGCTGCATATTAGTGACATTATTAGGAACGTTCATGCTTTAATTTATTTAGTAATACATTCTTTTCCACCATAGCGTTCTATAAACCTTTGATTTCTTTGTAGTGTACACAACACAAGTGCCAATTATTGATTAGTAGGCATCTACCAATTCATCTTGGACTCACTAATGGGCACTGAGATGATGTTGCAGTACTAATCTAGTGGAGTGGCCACACTTAATCTACTATGCTGTGCACTGAGGGTCCCGCTATATGAATTGGAGTGGAGATCAGATGATTTGTTTGAACACTTTAACACGCACTTTGGCTAAGGCAGAAATAAACTAGAAAAAAAACGTTTTCTACTCTTGCAAATCAAAGCTGAAGTCTGGTAACACAAGTAATATGAATAACCAAGTGCTAGATTTAATTGATAATAAGACCCTGTTATTATGCACAGCCTGTCAAACACCTTTATTTATCAATTGTGTGTGTAACAAGCGCTATACAAATAACTTTAAACATACCAAATCCCTTTATTTTGCAAGCCCTTTTTCAAATATCTCTAAACTATACATGTAGACTTGAAAATCCTAAATTCTCAAAGTCCCAAAGTTTACATGCCTTCATTGACCAATAAAGAAAGAAAGAAAAGCCATATATGATTGTACACTCTGGTGTTCAAAGAATGCAACAACGTTATTAGATGTGCGTACAGAAAATGCACGTTATATATCCATAATTACATCAGACATTTTTGCACTGAGAAAAAAGTGCGGCTTTTCTTAGATACCAGTGGGGGGCTCCAAGGAAGGAAGGTTAGGAACCACTGGTTTAAGAAGCATGACAGACATAGACATAGACATGCTTGACTTGGCTATGATAAGTTTCTTTTGCTTCAATATTTTTTAAAGGGAATCAAATTCTTATTTATTGCATCAGTCTTGTTTACCCAAAGGTGCAGGGTTTTACATTCAAGCCAGGCAATTTCATGCCTGTTGAGCTGCAAGAGCGATGCCATTGATTGCTGTTTGCTGCAGAGCTGCGGCTCTGATTTGTCAGTTTCTCAGACGGGAAGTTTATATGTCATTACCTCCGTTCTTTGCTCTTAGCGCTGAATGAACCTCTCAAATGGCGATGTTTGTCAGCCTGATGGTCCTGTTTTCAGCAATTTCCACAGCTCCACTGGAACCATTTCAACAATTATTCCTCCGCTTTTTTTTTTACACCCCACTCTGTAGTTATTATGTTCAGTATAATCTCAGTCCTCTTTACTATTCACAAACACACACTCGCATTCTAAGCATTTTCTCATCACTCTTTTTCTTTCTCTCTGTCCTAGCTGGTTGGTGGTGAGTTTGACCTGGAGATGAACTTCATCATTCAGGATGCAGAAAGCATCACATGCATGGTAGAGCTGCTAGAGCACTTCGACGTGACATGCCAGGCGGAAATTTGGAGCATGTTTACAGCCATCCTGCGCAAGAGCGTGCGCAATCTGCAGACCAGCACTGAGGTGGGCCTCATCCAGCAGGTGCTGCAGAAGATGAGCTCGGTTGATGACATGATTGCAGGTACGAATGCTTAGCCGTGATGTTACTGATAAATCAGTGTTATAAGTACAGCGGTCTTTAAATACAGCCGACCCCTCTGTTCACCTCCCATTATCCAAATTCCAAATTTTACTCTTCTAACCCTCTATCCAACCCAGTATCTCTCCACAAAGAGCAATGATTGGGAAAATATATAGCAGACAATGGTTTCTTACCTCTACCCCTTCTTTTATTTAGTCAGTGTTTATATAGAAGGTAATTGTTGTTTATTAGGGATGCGACAAATGTTCGGCAAACTAAATTATATGGCAGAAAATGGAAAAAAAGGCAATATCTGTGTTCAGTGAGTAAAAAGTTGTATATTTGTATAATAACAGTGACGTATTTCTCTATGTAGATATTTATAACTCACATTAGAACCATGACACTTTGATTTAATATAAAGTATTTAGTCTACAGCTTGTATAACTGTCATTTGTCTGTAAAATGACTTAACACACAACCATTAATGTCTAAACCACTTGCAATAAAAGTAAGTAACCCAACAAACGTAAGTAACTTTCTTGGGAATGTGTCATAAGAGTGAAATGCAATGAGTAAATTTAAAATTAAAATTAAGATTTCCAGACAGAATATGAAATGCCTAGGGTTTATATTGTCTGCAATTAAATACAAGTCAGAGTAATTTTCTGTATTCTGTATTCCATATACTTTTGTATTGGGGTTGTTCCTGCTTTGTGTGCGCGTGTGTGTGTGCGCGCATGTGTGTGAAAGCTGTACCATTTGGCATTTCCACAAATGCTTCGTTTTGTTTTTGTTTTGGTTTTGGCCCTATATTTTTATCTCGGAGCATTGTATAAACCCAAATCATAAAGTTGAGAGATTATGGAAAAAAAAAAAAAAATCTGTAACTTTTGATAGTCCATATTCTGTCTGGTAAACTTAATTTTAATTGTTATTATACTCATTGCATTTTATTCTTTCTGTATGGCATCATTCCTATTCATAACAAACATTTAGGCACTGATGATACCAAACCACACAGCGTCTATTTCTTAAAAAAAGTATGTCTTAATAGAATTTGTGAATGAAACTCAATATTGTAGTGGTTAATAAAGGTTTATCAAAGTAATCCCGTATTAAAAACACCATCTTGTGATGTTCCTAAATGCTTGGTTTTCTCTGACTTTGTGTCGTCATAAATATGTAGTGTCAGGTTACTGTGCATAAATGGCAACTGGTACTTATTGCTGGTTATATTATACCAGTAGCTTAAACAACTTTTTGTATTTTATTTATTAATTTTTTACGTTTTACCTAGACAGTTGCATGATAAATCCAATCAAAGAGTGAGGAATGAGACAAAAGGAGGCTGAAGGTAGAGTTGTCCCATCCAGTATACCCATAATAAGTCTATGAGCACCAGTCTGAAAGGTCCCAGTACTGGTGTCCCAGGAGACAATACCATTTTGATTTGATTCCCAACCATTTTTAGTGTAAGCAATGCCATCCACTGCACATTTTATTTTATTGTGTAAACTAAAAAACTTCAGCCCCATGCAATTCAAAGAAATAACTAGAATTAACTAAAATTAGCATATTACGCATTAAGTAAGCATATTGTTCTATTGTAGCTTCACTGTGGGAAATATGCAATGAATCGTTTGACAACGTTCCTTTTTTTAAATAAAAATTGACAATTCAAAATAAAAAAATTACTTTTATAACTAACAACAAAAACAATCTTGTTCCATGCAATTAAAATCACTAGTGGGTTATTATTAATGTTTAAGGGTTATTTTTTATTCATACAATACAGTAGTTAATGGTAAATGGAAAAAACGGTGGGAAAAACGAGGAATTTTTCTGATAATGGAATGAGCTTCAGCTTTCCAATCTGAATATTTGCTGTCAGATTGAGTTTCATTTCCACAGAAAATTAGGATTGTATTGTTAACCCTGTTGTGTTCTTTAAGTTTTATACGCCCAAATTCTCTAATGTTATTGCACACTAACATTACTTTGTGTGATTTCTTTGAAAAATCAAAATAAGATTTGCTGTAATACACATTTGGCCAGATCATGTTTTTATTTCAAAAAAGCAGCACCGCTTGCCTCTACACCACTCCCTGTGCTCACTAGTGAGCAATATGTCTTTATAATTACGGGCCACTGGCTTCACGTTTCAGTCATTACACTCCTAATGCAAAAAAGTGCTGCTGTAAGCGTATTGGGAGAAAATCCCTCTGTGTCCTTTTGCAGCGGAGCATGTGTTTTAAAACTAATTGACTAATCATTCTAAATCTAATTATTCCTTATGCACCACTGATTTGCATTTTAAAGCAGGGCCTGCCTTTGGCCTTATCAGTATATTAGCTATTGTCTCTTTTACTCTAACCTGTGTGAGCAATCCTCAAGTGTATTTGGTGTGATTTATGAAATAGGACTTATTGTTCAGAGCACTGTTACTGCTAGCTCATCATAAAGCGGTGGGGCAAAAATAATGCAGCACTAGTTGAAATGTCAAACTTCATTGTGTAAATAACATAAACAAAAGCCACCATGCAGTTTTTCAATACGTTGTTTTCAGTCTTCTGGTAGTCTTTATCGCGCTACTTCTCTGACATGTAGAACCAATGTCACTTTAATCTGATTATTAGCATCTGTAATATCAATGTTGGAATTTCTTGATCTTTACAGCTGCTTTGTAGAGGTAAAAGTTGGGAAATGCAGAACTAAGGGGGTGCAGAGGTCAAGTGTTTTAGTTCTTTCAGAACTGCCATAATTCTTCATGGCATATATTAAATAAATCCTCAGATTTTGATCCATATTTGCCATGACACATAGCATACAGTTGTTGTAGATTTGTTGGCTGCACAAATCTTTTGTTCCACCACATGTTGCTCTGTTGGATTAAGATATGGGGACTGTAGAGTCCATTAAAGTGAAGGGTTTTAAAGGGCTATTAAGATTATGGCCAATTTGATTGTGTTTTATACCAAGATGTATTGTGAGTAGTAAATCACTAAACATGATCAGTGTTCTTAAATTGTTATTCAAACAAAAAACAAATTCAAACTCAATGCTTTAGTTGTAGCTTTTGGGTTCGGAAAGCTTTGTTTTTTTTTTTTTTAGCACAAAACGTTATATTTAGGTGTGTGGGCGAGCGTGTTAACAGGTTTACATTTACATTTAGTTATTTAGCAAACACCCTTATCCGCACTGACTTACAATTTTACAATCCAAGCGATTAAGGGTCTTGCTCTTGGACTCAAAAGTGGCAGCTTGACAGAGGTGGGGTTTGAGCTCTGGACTTTCTTGACCACAGTGCTATAGCTTAACCACTGAGCCACCTGAGTCCCCTAGGTTTCCTGCATAAATGTTATTTATTTATTTTTCTTTGCAATCATGCATATATCACAGTCAAGTCAAATCTAATTCGTTTATATTGCGATTTTTACAATGGTGCATTGTTTCAAAGCTGCTTTGCAATATCTTATCTTATTACAAATACAAACGTTAGTCACTAAACTGAAATAGTTGATTAGGTATTGGATTTCTGGACCACATTAGTATACAGTGTAACCAATATTTTGTAATGCCTCACATCTATTGCTGTGGATATGATTTAAAATAAACTAATAACATTTAAGTTCTGTTTTTTTCATTTGATCTGTTCTTTTTTACCCTCAGACCTCTTGGTGGATATGCTGGGGGTCCTGGCCAGCTATAGTATCACAGTGAAAGAACTGAAGCTGCTGTTTAGCATGCTGAGGGGAGACAACGGTGTATGGGTGAGTATAAAGGAAACGTTTATCACCGTTAACTAATAACCAGCTTATTAGTTATTATTTAAGGTTAAACTCACGTTTCTACGTTCTGTTTTACAGCATTTAGCTGATGCATTTATCCAGAGCAATTTAAAGAGCTATTGAACTGAAGGGCCTTTGTATTTAAGCAATAATGCACACGAGGTTCATGCTATAATGTGACATATGTGCTGTAGTGTACTGGAATAGACAGAGCGATTATATTAGTTCCATTATGGTCATTTATTGTTTGATTTTAAGATAAAGAGAGCAGAAAAAAGACGATTTGTACGTTCTGCAAGGTAAAATAGTTCACTTCCATCAGCCACTTCTCTGCTAAAACATAAGATGCTCTTCAATAACAGTCAAGGAACATCATTTTACTAAAACTGTTTGTTATACTGACAATAAACACAAATATATTGATTGATAAGATTTTATTTATTCAAAAGAAAGTTTTATTTATATTTAGCAATTAAACTGGGTAACAGATTTATTAGGCGGGCTATTACTAAGACTAAGACACTATTCTTCCAACAGAAGACAATATGAGTGAAATTAAAGAATGTCTACTATGCTATTATAATAATGAGTGGACCTCTAGGATACATCAGGCTTGTTATTAATAACTTTATCTTTTAAATTGAAATAAAATGCTTTCAAAGCCAAATGATTATATAAACTCATTATAATTAATTTTGACACTTTTACTTGTATAATTGTAACATTGCTGCTTTGTTATGGCTGGCATCATTGTTGGCAATGTGTGTAGCAGAATAATACTAAAGAGCTTCGGTCAAAGCACTATTGTAGTGCAGTGTTTCCACTCCTCACTACTGTTGTCTCTCAGCCAATCAAATTGTGGAGTCAGTACTACCTGAAATTTAATTATACA
>JAUZSU010176381.1:0-12820 GCA_034780255.1 Parotocinclus maculicauda | reverse complement strand
CACGGGGAGGACATGCAGACTCCACACAGAAAGGACCCAGGCCGATCCACCCTGGGATTGAACCCGGGACCTTCTTGATGTGAGGCAGCGGTGCTACCCACCGAGCCACCGTGCCACCCCTATCATAACCTTAGATATCGTTTATTTTTAAAACTTTCTGCTCCTTTTCTATAATGAGATTCTAAAACTACATGCTGGCTGAATCAGTGGAGAGTTCATCAAGCATGCAGGTCCAATATAAAGCACTGTTCAAAAATGTGAGGCCACCATTAAATTAGATCTAGCATTGTTTTAAAGAATTGTGTAATAAAAACAAATCCTTATTTCTCAGTCTCTGTATTAGATTACAAAAAAATACAGGATATTTGGAATCAGTATTTAAAAACAACAGAAAAACAGCTTCTGTAGGCTACAGTGCTTAGTAATTAGTGGGTAAGTATTAAATGTGACCTCCCCATACACCTGAGCAGTAGCAGCATCTGGCAGCTTCTACAGTTCCTCAGGAATGATCTTTTTGGAAGAGTAGTACCAAGAAACCACTTTTTGTTGGAAGAGGAACAGGGTGAAATGGCTAAAATATGCTAATGCTTACAAAAATGGCATGAAGATTGTTGGAAAAGATTTATTATGAAGTATTATGGAGTAAAAAATTTAAATTTGAAGTTTTTGGGTCCAGTCATTAATCAAAATATATGATTGTTATACTACTGCTAAAGCAACAAATCTAATGGTTGCTTAAAACTTTTGCACGGGAATGTAGACCCACATTCCCACTGACGGTGAACACCCAGTGAAATGAGTAATCTGTTCTTTTTCGGCTTACACTTACTGCTAGGAGGTTCATAATATAAAGCATAATGCAAGGGGACACCAGCCCCATCCTTGAGTACTTTCTATAATTCGGTGGCCATCAAGTGGAATGAACATATACACCCCTGATTTACATCATTTCCATCCTAGAAAACTGCAAGACTTGTCTACATTAAAAGTTGACCTCAGCATTAAATGGATTTCCGCACTCCACTGAGCCACTCTGGTTTCCCTCTAATGGAGAATATATCTAGGCTGTTTCCCAGGTCTAGTGCAGGAAAAACGAGAGTCTGGTGTCTTAAAGCGGGTGAACGTGTCCATAAGGTCCACCTTGGGGAACGAGGCATGAATCACACACGAGGGATGCCCTCATCACACACAGAGGCATGGAAACTCTCTAAACAAACAGTGGCAGTAGAACGAGTTCTATTAAACACCCCAGTGACTCTGAATATGACCCTTGGACACGTCTCCACCTTCAGCAAGTCAGTTTGTCAACTTTCTGTCCTGCCCTCCATAAAGAAGTCCATAAAAATTAGCTTGCCAACTTTGATGGAGAACTTGGCTGACTTACTCATTGCTCTGACCTGTAAGACATCAGACACCTTTAAGATGAATTGAAAAAAAGAACGGGGAATGAGAGCTCACTGTTCAACACAAGTACCCAACCTCATAGTCATGTTCCAAAATCCAGTGGAAAGCCCTCTCAGAAGACTAATTGTGCCCAGACCTTTGTCTATATGATGTGCTTTATATAAACACCGCTGGTGTAGTTAAGGTCATATGTAAAACAAAACGTCTCAGTTTTACAACAGAACAATTGAAAACACAATGACTAAATGCATTTGCGCATGGATTCAGATTATTTAATGGGTAATACCCACAGATTCTGCCCTTCTGACGGTAATTACGTAGTCCTACAGGCACCCTTTGTCAAATGGCGTGCTTGTTGATTTTCCAGATGATTACACTTAAAAGAATTTTCTAGCTCTGGAGCCTTTATAATATTACATAACCTCTAAGCTGCAGGTCTAGTCTGCTTCGTGGCCCAGTCTTGAAAATCATTCTTGCGTACTATGTTTTTTTCACACACTGCATCATCATCTACATAATGAGGGCAGGGTTAAGTATGAGAAGTATGAGGTATGTTTACTAACTTGCTATATTTGTTTAGAAGTAAATGTTTGTGGAGTTACTGTCCTGAAATGAGTAATACATGGCATACACCTAAAGATGCTAATAGTTAAGGACATCATGTAAAGTCAAAGTCACACAAATGTTGATTGGATGGTTTAGTTGACCGGATGGTTCATATATGGAATGCAAGTCAAGTCACTCGAATTTATGTCAATACTCCAGTTTACAATAGAGCATTACAACAATCTAGGCCCACAGCCCTAAATGATGTTAGAATAAGGAAAGCATGGGAGGACCAAGACTCAAAAATGGATCCAGCCACCTGCGCAATGGCAGGAACAACCTTAGACGGGGGGGCCAAACCATCGTAGGACACACACACACACATACTAAAGGGCCACTTTAGAGACACCAATTAACCTAACATGGATGTTTTTGGACGGTGGGAGGAAACCGGAGTAAACCCATACTGACACAGAAAGGACATGCAGACTCCACTCAGAAAGGACCCGGGCCGCCCCACCCTGGGATCAAACCCGGACCTTTTTGCTGTGAGGCAGCGGTGCTCCCACCGAGCCCCGGTGCTGCCCGGTAAAAGTTAACAAATGAATATATTTTATATCAATACACTGCCCAAAAAATTAGATGATATTTTATTATGGGATATTCATTATATATATAAATATATAATATTCTGTTTTAATATAGAACATAAAATATAAAAGTATATAGACTATGAATAAACAGAATGTAACATTATAATATATAAGAATTTAGGACGACAAAATGTATAAATAAAATATTTCAACCATGGACAATCACAATAAGATATGTTAGATTCCCATTCCCATTAAGATCAGATACATTAAATGATCACCATTACAACAGTAATCATTATACAAATTACATATATATGTCCTGTTGCATGTAATTGAATAAGTCATCACTACACATATTTAACTTAAAGTGGTACAAGCGGTGAGCAGCAGCATTTATTTAGACAAAATGTATTTCATATATGATCATATATAATCATCAGGAATGTACAGTGACTGACAATTTTCAAAGAGTTTGAGAAGGCAAACTTGCTCTGTATTTGGAAATCCATTTAGATCACGCCATCGCCAAGGTCTTCACCACATGGTCAGCTAGTGTGGCACCAAAAATATTACTTTATCTCTTTGTACAGAGTATAAGGTGGTCTGTGGCTAATATAGAGCCATGGTTGATAAGTTACCCAATGTGTTTGGCTTTACTATCTGCTGTACGTTCTGTACTTTTTTTTTCTGCTGAGTGTTGAACCTTCAGGTCTTTATTTATTTGTTGTTTCTTTGATAAGTAAACCACAGTAGATAGTGTGTGATTCTCTGTTGACATGCATAATACTTTACTATTTTTGCAGAAAGCCCATATAAATAAAAAGCAATTAGAAATTACATTCATTATACAGTATTTTTTTGCTGAAAAGTGTGGACCCGCCCATTGCATAAGCATGCTCAAGCAATTAGGGTCAGTCCAAAAGTATAGGGCAAAAAAGCATAAGTTGCATAATAGCTCAATGAAGAGCTATTATTATTATTATTATTATTATTTTAATAATTATTAAAAGCTATTATTAGTAGTAGTGGTATTATTATTATTATTGAATATCATTATTACCACATCACAGCTAGCCTTCAGGTTCTTAATCCTTAATGTCTCTTAATTGTTATGCTTATTATGCTTTGGGCTTGTCCGTACTTGACAATACATTCATAATAGTCAGCGTTAAGCTGTAATTACCTGCACTGTGTTTGCCATTCATTGTAAAGTCCAGTCATTTTTGACAACATTTAATACAAAAATAACTATTTTTGTACCATGATGAATATTATGATATATAGTTGGTGGAGAGTTTGGGGTTGGAGTAAGACTAATTCTACCAGTAAAGTGTGTAGGCTCGTATAAAAATGATTTGTTTCAAGGAAAAGGAGCCCCGGGTTTAGTGGTTTTAGACCAGCCTAATGAAAATGAATGGGAGATTTGTGCACACACTCAAGAATTATTTTATGTAATAGGGCAAGAGTCAATATGAGTTTTGTGCAACCTGTGTTTCTTGACGATCTGATCTCATGTCATCGAGTGCCACACCACGCACTGGAATGCTGATGCCAGAACTCTGGCAGAGTTGGTGTCAATCAGACCTGTTTGTTGGTTTAAGGAATCTATGTCATAGAACCACGGTGTGCATGGTGTGTGTGTGTGTGTGTGTCAGCCCAACACATTGGGGGCAGTTGGGAACTGGGGATAAAAATGCTGTCCTCAGTTGACACTGATTATTTAGAGAAACTGGAACTTGTATTATGTTGTGCATATCTTAATAATCACCAGGAATGAACGGTGTCTGTCTGGGCCAAATTTGGTTTTATTGCCATTTCAACCATATACAGTGGTGTAGAGTACACAGTGAAACGAAGCAACGTTCCTCCAGGATTAAGGTGCTACATAGAACAATAAACTACACAACATAACATAAAGTGCACATATGTTGTAGCATGTGTAATACTAATAAAGATAAGAGAAAAAACTGCCATGTTTTGACCATTGGGATTGTGTCCTTGTCAAGGTCAACATCTTACGTAACCTCATCAGAACCTCAAGTAGCCTTGGCCACAAAGCGAGCCATTTTGGGAGGGCCAGTGGTTGTGCTTTATCTTTCTGTATGAATTGTCAGGCTGTAGGTGGCTATTATAGACCTGCTGCTGATAAGTGACCAGGTGTGTTTGGCTTTGCTCTTCCCTGTAGGCTCTGTACTTGCTTTTTGCTGAGTGTTGAACCACCAGATCTGTATTTTTGTTGTTTCTTTTAAGGATTAAAGGGAGTATGGCCAAAAATGTGTGATGTTTTGATGAAATTTTACATACTTTTGCTCAACTGAGGTTCCTTTGTAGCTGCGAACACTAAAGCGTTAAGGTATCATGAGTAGGAACATATACTTTGTTCCCCCTACAACAGCCTTCTCGCTTCTGATTCACTAGTTTTGGAGACATGACTGATGTTGGACAGTAAACCCAGACTCAGTTTGTCTTATAAATTAAATCCGAAAGTGTCTAATAGTTTTAAGGTCTGGGCTTTATATGAGCCAACCAGGTTCTCCGTTAAAGTTGACAATCCATATCTTTATTGACTTTTCTTTAGGAGGGCCGGGCAGAAAGCTGATCCACTGATGACTTGTTGGAGGTGAAAGTCTATGAAAGTATTGCGTTTAAAGTTATTGAGGTCTTCAGTACAACCCATTCTACTGTCAATGTTTGTCTCTGGAGGTTTCATGCCAGTACACTTCATATTATGAAACATGAGCAGTGAGTATAACAAAGAACGGACACCACTAGTTATACGGTTTGTCTATGTACATTTAGCTATATATTATACGCTGGATTTTTATCTCAGGATCAAACTGTGGTAAAATGATTTCCTTAATTTTACTATTACTACAACTTAATTATTCAATTAACATCCAGGCCACCTAAGGAGGTCGGGTCCCTTTTCGAGTCTTGGTTTCTTTCTTATTTATTCATCGAGTTTTTCCTTGCCACTGTCACCCTTGGCTTGCTCAATTTGGGATTGGCCTTTAAGATAATAGAATATTTTAAAGCTGCTTTGAGACAATTCACCATAAAAAAAACTTGACTTTGACTTTGACTCTGGCTAAAAGCTTAATCTTGGCGATACTAGCTCAGATATTCAATTGATAAAAATTGTTGCTTAATATGAGCAAATTGCAACATGGATTGCATTGCAGCAAATTCACATTGCAGTTAAACACAATTGAATCTAAACTTATGGAGCGTACAATGTAAACACAATTATTTTTAAGAACATCCCAACACAAAGCATTGCTGTATTATGTTGCGAAGCTTTCTAACGAGCATTCAAATGTGTTTTGGAGGCAAACATTGTTTGACGTTACTCATTATTAGGCTATTTATGTTTACATTTTGGTACCCGTTTCCATGATTTTGTCCGGCCCTTGTATGTGTGTTTTTCAAAGGTGTAAGCACAGTATCTAAAGCTCCTCCAGGGCTGTGGTAATGTCTTTAGGATTCTATACTGCTCATAACAATTAAGGGATATTTCAAAAAGAAATAGCCCATAATGAAATATCCCCTTATTTTTGTGAGCAGTGTATACGTTTCAGTTTATATTCAGTTTATTCATTATTTAAGTTTTAGTTGTCTCTACACTTTGTAGTTTTAATATTACAGACTGTAGTCCATCTGTTTTTCCACATATTGTCCGTCCACTTTCCTCTGTTCTCTAATGGTCAGGACCTCCACAAAACCAGCACTAATTGGGTATTATTTGGGTGGTTTATCATTCTCAGCACTGCAGTGACATTGAAATGGTGGTGTGTTAGTCTGTCAACAGGATGCTGGTGGCTGGAAATCTGAGCGATATTAGCTTAGTTATCCAATTCATGAATATTGTTATGTAAATGTAGCAATTTGCTAAATATATTTCAGCCAATTACTGTACAATAAACAGAAGTTAAGTATTCTAGATGTGCAAATACCTTTCTCAACTCTGACATTATGCCTTTAAGCTGTTAGTTAATTGATGGTTTGTGTCAAAGGAATCCTGAGCCACGTTCTTTAGTGCAGTCAAAACAGATAAATCACAAAAGCTATCAAATGTCAGGCAAATATACAGTATATGAAAACAAGAAAACGGACTGCAGAAAAAAGTCTGTGAAAGTGACGGATTGATTAAAGCTTATTTTGGGTAAAGGGTGGAAGGTTGTCAAAACGTATAGAATGAAGATAATAAAATATGGCTTGTAGAATATTTATATAAACTGTTGGACAGTACAGGGTTATCAAAATTACAGCAGGAACTAAATTACACTTGAATTAAGGACAACTACATTTGTGCTAACACAGGTTTCTTAGCAGGTGGTAAAGCAAATTTTGGACCATAGTAGGATTGGTAACACCACTGGGCTGACAAGTGCTGTTTTCAAGAGGGTTGCGTAAAGATTATTTTAAAAAGAAGAGAAGTCATGACAGAGTAACAATTCTAAAATTCCCAAGGTACTACCTAAAGAATTTTACACTCTTTATATTTTAGTCGACTGAATTGACTGTAGATTTAGCATCCTATTTATCCTATTTATTAATTGTTTTTAGTTGTAGTCTAGTTTTAGTCGACTAGTTATCATAAGAATATAGTAGACTAAAACTAGACTACAACTAAAAACAATTCAGATAACTAAATTATGACTTAAACTAAATGACATTTTAATCACAAGACTAAGACTAAAACTAAATCAAAATTTGATGTCAAAATTAACACTGCTGGGGGACTGTGGTAGCCTTTGTTTTTAAGGTACTGGATTGAATGGACCTGATAGTCAAGGGTTCAAATCCCACCTCTGCCAAGCTGCCACAGTTGGGTCCTTAAGTAAGGCCCTTCACCCACCATTGCTTAAATTGTAAGACTGTATCAGTTGTAAGTCGTTCTAGATAAGGGCGTCTGCTAAATGCCGTAAATGTAAATACCATCCTTATAACACTGACCCTCGTGTTCATGACATTTCCTCAATCTTGACCATTGTGACTCTCATTTTATTGGAGTTTATCTTCTCCACCCAATGCTCTAACAGCTACACTAGCTACTCAGTGTACATCCGTTCCAATCGTCCTCTTTCTAACGTACAAAGGGCTAAATGATAGAACTCATTCTCTATTAGAGCTCGGTTTACCCTATTGCTCTCAGATCTTCTAATACTAGGCTCATAACTTTTTACCCAAATGCTTGTTGTGGCTTGAAGACCAAAACATAAAACTATATATTTGTAACATTAACACAGTTTGTACTAAACTAAAATGTCAAATTACTGCTTAAATTGAATATTATTTTGAATAATATTAGTTTGAATTGAAATGGTTCTCCTGTTATGGAATAATGTGTTATGCTAAGTGAGGAATGAACTGATTTGGCAACGTTCCTTTACGTAAAACAGAACAAAAAAACTATTTTAGAATGTACGAGTTTTTCTTTGTAATGGCTAACAGCCTAAAGCATCTTCTCATAATGCACAAATATTACAAACCCCATGTTTAGCTCACTAGCCTGACTTGTTTCTTTAGGTTGGTCTAAAAATACTAAAAATGTGCTATTTCACCTCGAGTCATTTTTTTGTGTGAACATACATCCTTTGTAGGTAAAAGTTGAGTTTAACTCAGCTTACTAAACCTTATATTCGGGCAGATAAGCATTTAGTTTTATTATCGTGTGTAAACCCTATTGTACAAAATGATGTCTGTATAATCCAGGGTAAAAATGATCTCGGGCTAATTCCAAGATTTCAACATTAAACTTGAATTTATGGAGTGTGGATTTTAAAAAACTGAAAGATTTCTCAGGAAGCACGGTGGCTCGGTGGGTAGCACCTCTGCCTCAAAGCAGGTCCCGGGTTCAAACCCAGGGTGGAGCGTCCGGGGTCCTTTCTTTGTGGAATCTGCATGTCCTCCTCATGTCTGTGTGGGTTTACTCTGGGTACTCCGGTTTCCTCCCACAGTCCAAAGACATGTGTGTTAGGTTAATTGGTGTCTCGAAAGAAGCCCTTAGTGTGTGTGTGTGTGTGTGTGTGTGTGTGCGCATGCCCTACAATGGAAGGTTGTTCCTGCCCTTGTGCCCAAAGTTGCGCCGGCTGACCCCGTGTGGATCAAGCAGAAGATAAGGAATGGATTAATTAATGAAATATTTCGGTTTGAATAATACATCCCAACACGAACCATTCACCAATTGTTGGGAAGCTTTGCAACAAGGATATAAAACTGATCTGGAGGCAAACAATGACCTTACTGATTGTAAGGCTTTTGATGTCGTATATTTTGGTAACAGGTTCCATGATTTTGTCCAAGCACTGTAAGTATATTTTTCAAAAGTGTAAGCACAGTCTCCAAAGTTCCTACATATCAGTTACATAGTTCCACAGGACACGTAACTCATATAAGACCAGGTGTTTAGATATAATATAATATAATGCCTGGTGTTTGGAACAGGAGTTCAGTATTGTAGAGGTTATTCAAAATGCTTCGTACAAGTGTTTAACAACCTAATTTTGTATCAAAGTGTGACCAAAGTACTCAATTTAGGAAAAGTAAGTGCACGTGCATTAAATTATTTATTATTGTACTAAAAAAATCAAATCAAATATTGATAAAAAATGACTGGATTTGTCAACGCATGACAAATCTGTTGCCATCAATGACCTTTTAAAGCAGCCTATTGTGAATTTACTGTAAAGTAAGGGCGCAACCAAGTAATTGGGATTTCCCCAAGGGTTACGAGCCATCGAGGATTAAGAACATACAGGCTAGTTGATGCTATAATTTCAATAATAAACCTTTTTACAGCATTTAGCGTAACAATGGGCCACACCTCTCGCTCAAGTGCACAATAAAGGTGCATAATTAGCTATAATTTCAATCATAAACCTTTAACAGTGTTTAAAGTATGCAGAGCCCCATGCTTTATTACTGACTGTCAAGATCTGAAGAAGAACAATTCATTCGGGAGGTCCACACCTTCTGCTCAAGCGCACAATAAATGTAGGTAATTATCTCTAATTTCAATAATAAACCTTTTACAGTGTTTGAGCAATGCCGAGTTCCATTCTTTATTACTGACTCTCAAGGTCAGCAATGAAAATAATAATCATAGAAAGTTAAAAACCATGTTTCTTTACTCTTTGTGTCTTCACTGCTTGAGTATAGGCTTTTTGTGTTATACCATAACATAATAAATAATATTACTAGCTAATTAATTCTAACCCTAACCTCAGTTCCCTAAAATAAGTCTTTTGGCTGTTTTGGGAGTTATTTCAGTTTCAAAAACCTTATGAGGACCAGCAAATTGTCCCCACAAGGTAAAAATATCAGATATTTATATCCTTGTTGGAACATTTGGCATTCACCTGGGACCTTTCAGGTCTACTTGTCATACTGGGGCACACACAGAATTCACAGAGGCACAGCTGACAATCAGTCATAGGGGGCAATATTGTATTGAAATTGCTTGGCATGTTCTTTACCACCATATTTTAATGGGGGCACAGCAATATTTTACTGAGACAAGTGCCCCAGTGAAGTAGGTCTGATAAGGCTTCTGGCTCTGCAATGATAGGCTATATAAACTTGACCTCTCCTCATGTTTGGTATGACTGGAGGCTTATTGTGAGGACCTTCTCGTGCATTGCTGAAGCTATAATTAAACACCATCCCAACCTTACCCTTGGCACCTAAAGCAAATCTGCTGTTTTTGAGGTCGGCACAAAGTTAGATAAAGAGCACGCGCGTCTTTTGTGTTTCCAGATGTTTCTTGTTTTTGTGTCATAGGCCAGAGCTTTTGTTTTAAGGTTTAGTCTACGAGCTCTTCAGGCTATCAGGGAGTGAATGCAGCGGTGCGTGCGTAATTACGCACTCTTAGATCACGAACAAAGCTCTTTGGAGCTATTTACTTTTATTTTTTTTATTTTTTTTTTATTTATTTATTTATGTATTTATTACCTCTACCTTGTTACGTTTTATTGTGTACATACGAATTGAGTCCAGACGAATATCCACGGGTGTCTTCGTGTGTGGAAACGGGGGTTATCCAAATGTGAATACGCACATAAACGCGCAAATCAGTGCGCGTTCTTCTCTTTACGAAAACATTCAAACAATCGAGACCTCTCTATATTATTAATTACTTGCATATAGGTTAATAATTGAATTGTTATACATCATCACATCATACCGCTTCTTTTATGAACACATTCTTTTTTACTAGACTATACAGGTTCCACAGATCTTCATTTTTTAAATTTTATTTTAAGTTAACTTCTGTTTAACTGTGATCAGTGCCTTGTAACTTAACCATCTTATTTCTTACATAACAACCTAAATTCCATTACTCACCCCTAGTTTTAGGACCACGCCTGGTAACTGGGCAACAAAATGCAAAGTTTTAACACACGTCACAAGTCACAAGTGTATAAAGACTGTGAATTCCATGACAGCGTATTTTTGCCTATTTCAAATTATTTACTTTTTCAGTGTATTATGATGCCGTAAATGTATTTTATGTCATTTATTACTTTTAAATAAATCTGGGCAGATGTTACAGTGTTTATTCATATGTATAGGATGCAAAAACATTTACGTCTAATTTACGTATTTCCTTACAACTTTTCTACTGCACTTCTAACCCTGCCGTTTAGCTTTGAGAAACACACACCCCTTTATTCACATTTATTCACATTTAGACAATTTAGAATATTTACCTGAAATTACCAAAACCACGAGGAGAACATGCCAAATCTCAGACAGTATCAGCAGCGAGACCTAAACTCAGTTGTCCTTAGTTTTAGAGTTTTAGTTATCTAAAACTCAGCTGTAGATTAGAAAACCTAAATATAAAAACACACAAAGCCTTAGAGAAACACATAAAAAATTACAGAAAAACGAAAAAAACTAGACAAATCTAAATAAGGACATAACACTTAAAGTAACATTAAAAAGAGACATAAAATGACAAAACTTAAAAAAATATAAAAATGGGACATTCAAGTAGTAGAACATAAAAAAATATCAGAATCAGACATAAAAAGCGACATTAAAATCTAAAAAGAGCAAACCCCTTAAAAACAGACATTTACATTTTAAGAAGGCCAAAAACAAGACACCAAAATAAATACATAAAATTAAATTAACATCAGAATGAGATACTAAAATAAAAAAAACCCCACAAACATCAACATAAACATAAAAACACATCAGCATTAAAGAAACATTAACAAAAAAATAACAAAACAATTAAAATCTGACGTTTTAATTAAAGGAGCGTCAAAAACAAGACCAAGACAAAGACAATAAAGAAACAACAAAATAAGCGAAACTTATAAAGTCTGAGCTTTCTGGTTCACTTTTTACATCCAAACGAATAATCCAAAGCTGTAAAAAACTCAGCTAACTTTTGATGGAAATAAAAATAACCTGAATACAATTTATGTAAATAAAAATTATGTAAAATGTCAATGCATGTTCTGTATGTAATTATTGGTGGAAAACAGTACAGTATCTAGGTAACTGGCGAAGTTCTTCTCATCTCTGTCGTCATTGGCTTTTGCGCCATACAGAATAAGTTTATTATTAGTAAACATGGGAGCGCCGATGGAGAGGGGTGTAAAACCTGCCAGACCTGAACCCAGAACATTTACGATTTAGAATATTCCCACATAATCTGATTTGGGTTTCCGGTTTGAGATGAGTGCTATTATCGGTATGAGCCGGGACTCTGACGTGGTTCAGCAGCAGTTCTGTTACTTCACGCTATAATGAATGACGCAGGTGAGCAGGCGGGTTCAGGACTATAACTGCTCGCTCAGAGCGATGGAGATTCAGAAGTTCGGGGTGAGAGAAGGAGACAGCTACACGATTTTCCCCAGAAGAAATCCAAAAGAAACGTTTAAGGTAGGTTTTTAAACGGAGTCCCTTTTCTTTAGGATTTCTTTCAGTCTAATAGTGCACGTGAATTTCAAACTTCATCTTTAATGCTAGACCTTTACCAGAACTTTTAATGAGTAAAAACAAATCATATTATTTAGGAAATCATTGATTGCTTCAGTTGTTTGTGAACATTTGTTGACATGCCATGACACGAATTTATTCCACTCTCAGGGACTGTGAAGTAAAATGGAAATGAAACCGGTTCTGAGGAGGCTTGGCACTGGAGTGCGAATCTTCTTCACTTTGCTCTTCGCTCTCCTAGTGCTTGCAGTGGTCATGGTGGCTTACATTGGCCACATTAATCTTTTCTCCTCCCCATATGGCATCATGGCCTTTGG
>JAUZSU010176370.1:0-12820 GCA_034780255.1 Parotocinclus maculicauda | reverse complement strand
ACTTGGGATTGGCCTTTTAAGACAGTGTAATATTGTGAAGCTGCTTTAAGACAATGCTACGTTGTAAAAAGCGCTATTTAAATAAACTTGAATTGAATTGAATAATCTGTCTTGTCCTCATCAACTTTTTCTTCTAAGCTAACATAATCATCACCAAGATTATGTTAGCAGGCCATTTTGTAGGGCTAAAATGCAGAGACTGGGATACAGTAATTTTTGTGATTAGTTCATGGCAGGGAATTACCTTGTAATTAATTGCAATTCATCTAATCACTCTTCACACATTGCCAGCATAAAAAAATGATGCAGAAAACTTTGTGAAAATCAAAATTTGTGCCATTCTCCAAACTTTTTTTAATGATAGGATCATTATCAGTACACCCGACTGCGCATCTATTAACTTTAATCTGCTTCTCCTCGCATGACCTCACCTCACTTGCTCACTAAACAGCACTCTGTGGGGACAGAGCAGCTACTTGTGGCCTATGTTTCCATACTCAAATTGTCTTATGCTCCCAGTGCGAGCATAAAACATGTATTAGTTCCCTTCATGTACTACTCTGAACAGTACTTCCAGAGTGGGTTCATTAAGGAAATGACTCAGTCGTCAGCATCCCTTAATGCTAACTACTTGTCCCAGCTGGAGCTGCTTACACTCAATATTGCCATATAAAGAGGTACATACAAAATAATCACCTGAGTTGTTGCAGCAACTAGCAGTAAAACTTTATTTTTAATAGCATAAGTTTTATTTTGTGTTTACTTACAGGTGATTCTTTAATTAGGGGCATATTTTCCCCATCTTAAATTGTTAAAGTAAAATGTGCAATATTTAGTTTGAATTATTTTAAGATAAGGTGTATATTGTTAGGGTTCCTACCTTCTCGCCCCAGAGCGTTCGGCCGTCCTCACCGGTTGCCATTACCAAGCAATCGGTGAGGCGGTTTATATCCAGTGACCCATTTACGACCTGATTACGAACAGCTACTTCTCCGGCTATTTAGGTGCTGGTTCTAGTGCTGTTCTTGGCCAGGTCGTCTTCATTCGAAACATAAAAAAATATATATATATTTATTTTGTAATATAGTATTTTTAACATTAATTTAGAACCCAGGGACAGAAAAGTTTCCCTAACTAAAGAACCACCTTTAAATTAAGTATGCAGTCCCCGAGTGCTGAATAATTTAATTAGAAAGGGAAAAAGGTGACATTCTCATACCACACTCAAGCATTCTCTAAGCCCATTCCCAGCATGCAACAGAGAGAAAAAGAGAGACGGGGAAAGTGCAAGGCTTTGAACAAGTATGCTCAGACTACATTTCAGGACCTCTTGGTCTCAGACAACTGAAGGGAGATCACTTCAGATTGAAACAAACATCAAAGAAGATGTTCTCGTTTTCCCTCTTTTTCCTTATACTCCTCTTACACATATGGAGCCAAATACTTTTGTGCTTTTGCAACACTTTTCCCTACTGTGCCTCAGCAAGTAGGAAAAGGGGACTTGGAGTAGACAGAGCAGTGAAACAGAAAAATCTCTTAAAGGGGCCATATTATGTGAAACACAATTTTGAGTGGGATGCTGAGTTCTGAAGACATGGGATTCCACAAGCTTTTTAGATTTGGCTTGGTTTTCTACATCACAGTGGGGCTCATGAGAATTATCCCACCCATCATCTGACTAACTCCTGAGAAGTACAAAGGGGAATATTTAGGGGAAGGATTTGAATGGGGTGCCCTTTTTTACTTGCATTTCCCTGAATAAGTAGCATTATGTGAAAGTTAAGTGTCAGCTAACACTAACAGCTAAGCTAATATCTTAGCTGCTAAAACATCCACGTTAATGTTAGTGTTAACGTTAGTGAAATATTTATAAAAAATGGTGTGGACATCCAAAGGCACGCATCTAGAAGAGTGTTCTGTCTATAAATCCATATATAGTTTAAAAAAATAATTTATTTGTGCAGTATTATTGCTTTATGTGCCATTGGGAGATGGGGTATTACTGCTTTAACTTTTCAGAAAAAACACATCAGGGCAGTTGACGTCATTTGGCCTGCCAGTCAGACTCACTATAGCAATGCACATTTGGCACACAGCTTGCTATCAATACTCTTCAAACTCTCTTCCGAAGTTTGTTAGCCTACAGGTACTTCTCTATGCGACGTCATTGATTTTGTTTTTGTAGTTTTTATAGACTGTAATTAAATTTTTTTTCATTGGCATGACAAATCGGAAATGTAATGACTTGTTTTATTTATCAAATGTACATAGAAAGAGGTGCATAGCACTGATTTTGTTGCCACCTCAACTGTGACCTTCACAGCTTCACAAGCACTCCTAACATCTACACCAGTAAAAAGACCATGGGAGATATCTTTTCTTGAACCAGAGGCAGGAGAGAAGAATACATTATAATGCAGATCATGCAGCTCAATGCAGTGACCATGCACACGTGAAATACAGCTTAGAATTACATGATAAGCAGCCTGGTCAACAGCAAAGCAGGTGGGAGCATTTTGTAAGTTTTACAGGCTTGCATTGGAAATCTTAACATAACAAAAATTACAAACAACCATGTAAAACAGTAAGTATACAAAATAATGTTATTCAACAATTTTACAGGTACAGTGCAGGCATACGCTGTTTAACGACCACATTACATTTTGAACTGGTCATTGATTGAAATAGTTGTTGAGCCGGGAATATCCATAGTCACATACAGTAGTCTTTAAATACTACTGCAATATAAATATACTGGGTATTTTCTCAAGAAGGTGTAATGCAACCATCTACAACAGCAATCAAGTCCTAAATTGTTATATATAACACTGTCTCCTGGAAATACGCAAACACAGTGGTTCCTCGGTTACAAGTACAGATTAATCACACACGATGGAATATATATGAATAAACATACAGTACCTTGCTGGCTTCACGCAACAGGTGATGAGTCCATTTGTCACCTTTTAGACACTTTAAACCTTTAAGTAGGTAATCTATTCAAATATGGAGCTACTAGTATAAAGTCACAGTTGTCCGATGACCAGTTCTGCACTTACATGTATATTTAGCTGGCACCAGCATTGCACTTGTAGTGTTAAGCAGAGTACAAACTTTTATATTCCATGTCTCTGCTTTTGTCCATGTCCTAAAAGTGTACATGCACAACACAGACTGTAACATAGTACTCAGGTACATAGTTCATGCAAATCTGCAATTTGATGCAAATTGAACAACGAATATGCAAAGAAATAGTATTTATTTATATATATATATATATATACATATGCTAAATATTTTTAATTTGGCCAGCTGTAGACTTCAGATTTTAACTCCCTATTATAATCTGTAATAATTGCTTACCTCTGTAATTACTCTCTAATTTATTTAATTTGTCCTATTTCATAATACATGGATATGTTGGATTTATTTGAGAAGAGGATCTCTATAGTTTCTTTTGTTTTTCAGCATAGCATAGTTGTTGTTTACTCGTTAACAATCAGGACTGTCATACCAGGTGGTATATTTAATATCAACAAAATAAAATTAGTTTTAAAGGTTATGTGGTATTTGCTGTAGCATTTTTTTTCTGTCAATCAAGCAAATGTGAACTGTTTTTGTGCTTTCGGTGTTTATTATGTAATGTATCAAACTGGTAAGATGAAACTAACATTTTGTATCGTATTGCTGACCAATGTATGGATTACAATATCAGTTGACATGTCTATGCATTAGAAAACTCACTGTTTTGTTATTATTTGTATTCTTTTTTTTTACATGAAATGGCGGTAGTCACTTAAAAGATGTTGAATACATTCTGTAGTGAGAGCACATTCTAACCCCAAGGTTTGAGGCAAGGATGATCCAGCATGCATGATGGCTGATACTGGCATTGCTGCAGTTTTTTGTAACTGTGTGCATTTGGAATGATGGCATGGAATACAGAAAAGATAAGGAAAGCATATTTAGAGTTACATTCACCAAGCATTCATTACAATTTTGGTATCTCTCTGCAGCAGACATTCTTAGGTTCTGAATACACTGTTCCCACAAATATACTCATGCCATAAAATACATTTACAAGTGACAACATTGTAGATTTATTTTATTTTAATATTTTGTTACTAATGTGGACACATTACACCAATTGGAAAGATTTAATAATATTGTTTAATGATAATTTCAATGTTAATAATTCCCTGGATCATGCTCAAAAGTTGCAAAGGTAGTGCAAAGCAGCATTTGTTGTTCACAGAGCAATTGAGAATATTGGCTAATTGTCTTTTAAAGCAACAGGTACAGAATTTGACAATTGAAAAAGGTATATACAAATTAATAATAATAATAAAATAAACAAATGTGAAAATCTACCAATCTAAGAGAATAATATATAGGCAGGCAATGCATTCCTTGTGACAACAAAATTCTACAAAATTCTTTCCACAGTCTCCTGCCATGAACCTCATTTCATATTTCAGTTATATTTGAAAAAGTAAGTGCACCAAATATGACTGCATAATATTACATGTACTTACATGAAACAAATATCTTGGTATTTAATCTAATTTTTCTACAATCTACTTTCATTATACTCTTCATTACATGGTCACGTGGATCCGGGACCTATCCAGTAGCACAGGGAGCAAGCAATTTCCTGGTCATAATCTGGTGTTTACTGTTTTTTATGTATTTATTTATTGATTGATTTAGTTTCTTACATTATTAAGAAGGGCTATTATTAACAACTAATCAAAATCATCAAACTGTTAGCACATACTTACAGTACATGCAGCTACCATGTCTTTTTTTAGTCCATGTCCTGCTTATTTATTTTATTCTTAATAAATACATTATTATTATTATGGTGCTTTACTTTAAACCTAACTAAAAAGCAGCAGTGTTCAGAATTTGCTGTGTGTTGGTGTAAGTGCTGCAGGGTAGTGTTATTACATGTTATTCACTAAGAATATATTTACATATGCATCATTTTATTTTACATTTCGTTTAGCAAACATCCTTATACTTAACTACAGTAATTACAAGTACTACAATTCAAGCAATTGTGCATTAAAGACCTGAACAACCAAAAAGAAGCATGTTGACACTGGGTTTTTGAACCCTGGACCTTAAGGTATACAGTCCTTAAGGCTCATTATTTGTTGACACTGGGTTTTTGAACCCTGGACATTCAGGTATATAGTCCTTAAGGCTCATTTGGTTGAACCCACACAGAGAGCGTGACAGGCATTATCTCACAGTACGAATACACCATTTACTAAAAAGTAATACCCAGAATTTTTGTTGTTGTTGAAATGATCAGGCAAAAAAAAGGAATTATGTATGACAAAGTACCTAGACAGAAAGCTGTACTGTATATTGAATTTGTAACCCTCTATGCAGAAAATAATTGACTATTCAGAAAGCTGGCTTGAAGTTGCCCCGCCACATAAGTGGGGTTCTGCTGGCTGATTCTCATCTATAGATGGAATGGTTCGAAGGACTGACAAATTCCCAAGAGTTTAAATACAGTGACACAGAGCACTCGTGGTTTTGTGACTCAATTAGGCAACAGGCCTGCAGATGGTGCTGGTGGTGATCGCCACTTGTTTTATTGTAACTGCTTTCTGCTGGCTTGTTGCATTCCTTTCTCCTATTACATGTTAGACAAGCCACCAGCTTAATTCAGAATTCATGTATTATCAAATCAAGCACAATATCAGATTAGCCTGTCATAGTACAAATACTGACCACAGAAACCATCTTCTAAGATTTACAGTCAGCTAATATTGCAGATATTGCAGCAGGTATCACATATACAGGATTGTGCAACAGCAGGAAACAAGCTAAGTGTTGGATGAACACTGATGAAGAGTAGAGTCAGTGGACTGATTATGAAACATTCTCCACTCTTGCAGTTGTGGCAGGTTTGAAAGATCATTTCCAGTCTCATCCAAAAGGGGGTGTTGTAACTCCACGGCAGAGTCCAAAACATATTCATGTCTATCCTCTGTCTCTGTGATGACAGCCGCATGCTGATGAAATCAAATGATAACACAAAAAGAAATGGCTGCCATGACAGACTGTGCAAAAGGAGACTATGGTCTAGGAGTAAGAAAGTGAGTGTAAATGAATTGAGTGTGATAAATGGTATTTCAGGCCACTGTAGGTGTGTGTGTGTGTGTGTGTGTGTGTGTGTGTGTGTGTGAGGGAGAGAAAGAGAGAGAAGGCAAAATATTAGGTCATCCCTACTCTTATGGACTAGTCAGTGTGATGGATTTGTTAAAAATGAAACCTTTTTTTCCGGTTTGGAGTTCTGGAGTGTGTATTACAAAGATAGTGGAGGGTTCATCCACCAATCCCACTACCCAATTTCCTAGTGAAGCACTGATCCGTCAGGCACAATACTGACCTTATTACACAAAACAGGTATTGACCAGACGTATCCAATGTATGTTCGATACGGTCTCTTAGCCAAGGCTTCTTTTTCATTTGAAGTTTGTTATTCCCAAATGAGATAAATATTAAATCCACTTTCTGTTCTTATTTACAGAACAGCAAGTTCATACTTCATATATTTATGAATGACCACATTACAGGAATACTTTTTATTTAAGGCAAACAAGCAAGTGTAAAATCTCTCATTGTTTAATTGTGTCATTGTTGTAGTGCATCACAATAAAAGTCCTGTGAAGGAACTTTTGCATTACTACTGGTTTCATGCTAAACCGTTCAAGTCATTTAAATTAGAATAATGCTGTTACATATAAAGTTAATAGTTTATTATTTGAATTATACTATAATGTAAGAAATCCCTAATCTGATTGTCAATGAATGGGTGTGTAATCTCATCACTGCAGCAAAGTAAAAAGGAGGGGACAGGAGAGACAGGAATGACTGCAACGTGATTTCCGACTTCAGTGTGGATTAGTTTTGGTTTAAGGTGCTTAAGGTACTCCATGGAGTGAGTTTGACTAATTGTATTACTGTGGACAGTATTGCCATGTAATTCATGCATATTTCTCACTGGGTTACTATGCAGGCTTCAGGTTATTATGCTATCTTTTTAAAGCTGCCCAAATCCAACAGTAAAAATGTACATTCGTAAAGATGTTATGGTTGCAAACCTACACTATATTGCCAAAAGTATTTGCTCACCCATCCAAATTTTCTGAATCAGGTGTTCCAATCACTTCCATGGCCACAGGTGTATAAAATTAAGCACCTAGGCATGCAGACTGTTTATACAAACATTTGTGAAAGACTGGGTCGCTCTCAGGAGCTCAGTGAATTCCAGCATGAAACTGTGATAGGATGCCACCTGTGCAACAAATCCAGTCGTGCAATTTCCTCGCTCCTAAATATTCCACAGTCGACTGTCAGCTGTATTGTAAGACACTGGAAGTGTTTGGAAACAACAGAAACTCAGCCACAAAGTGTTAGGCCACATAAACTGATGGATCGGAGTCAGCGGATGCTGAAGCGCATAGTGCGAAAAGGTCGCCAACTTTCTGCTGAGTCAATCATTACAGACCTCAAAACTTCATGTGGCCTTCAGAGAGCTTCATGGAATAGGTTTCCATGGCCGAGCAGCTGCATCCAAGCCATGCATCACCAAGTGCAATGTAAAGTGTCAGATGCATGCCGCCACTGCACTCTAGAGCAGTGGAGGTGCGTTCTCCATCTGGCAATCTGATGGACTTGGCGGTTTGGTGGTTACCATTAAAACGGTACTTGTCTGACTGATTTGTGCCAAGTGTAAAATTTGGTGTGGGGTTGTTTTTCAGTAGCTGGGCTTGGCCCCTTAGTTCCAGTGAAAGGAACTCTGAATGCCTCAGCATACCAAGACATTTTGGACAATTCCATGCTCCCAACTTGTGGGAACAGTTTGGAGCTGGCCCCGTCTTCTTCCAACATGACTGTGCACAAAGCAAGGTCCATAAAGACATGGATGGAGTACCCGGAGTAAACCCACGCATACATGCGGAGGACATGCAGACTCCACACAGAAAGGACCCAGGTCGCTCCACCCTGGGATTGAACCCGGACCTTCTTACTGTGAAGCAGCGGTGCTACCCACCTAGCCACCCGAATCGGAGATCTGTATTAAGGATATACACCTGACAAATGTGCAGCAACTGTGTGATGTTATTATATAAAAATGGATTAAAATTTCTGAGGAATGTTTGAGCACCTTGCTCAATCTATGTCATGAAGAATTGAGGCATATCTGAAGGGGCCCAACTTGGTAATAACAAGGTGTACCTAATGAAGTGGCCGGTGAGTGTATGTAACTCATTCAAAATGCTCACTTTCGTATCCTGGACAGGGTCACGGGAGAGCCGGTGCCTAACCGCTATCATAGAGTGCAAGGCAGGAATAATCCTAGACAGCGCACAAATCCATTGTAAAGCACATACTGTACACTCATACACACACTTACACACTAGGGGCACTTTAGAGACAGAAACTAACCTAACAAGCATGTCATTAGACTGTGGGAAGAAAGCAGAGTACCCAGAGTTTTAACCTTACTGGGTTCACTGCAATTACTACACTTCTTTAGCATTATGTGCTACATGATTTTGACTGAGGCAAAAACAATTATGACAGAAAGCAAGCAGAGGAGCAGCACAATTCAAATACTGCCCAAAAATGCATAAAATATAGCGTCAATGATTCAGACACATACATACAGTACCCTCTATAATTATTGGACCTCCTGGTAAACATGGGTAAAAAGAGATACAAGAAATTCACCTTTTGGTGAATTATCTTAATAGCCAACCATAGATCAATTTTGTCTACCCTCATCAATAAATAATTATGTTAACAAAACCACACATGCCACAGTTGTTATTCATGTTCCTTTACAGCTCACCCCACAGATTTTCAGGGCAATGAAATGGCTATGGCGGAAGCTTGATTCAGTGTGTCGATGTGTTGTTCTGGATATATTTTGTCCTTCGGGATGTTCCAGTGTCAACCAAATTTAGTTTATTGGAAGAGACATACAGAATTTGATTTAAAATCTAATTGCAAAGAAAGATGACTACACTGAAAAGAAGCTGATGCCCACTGTAAAATGTCTGTGATAGTGTGTGGTGTTTTCCCATAAAAGCCATGGACTCCATGTGAAATCCATCTGGAGAATTTTTTGCCCATAAACTAAAATTTTGCTCATACAATACAATATTACAATTTTTCATTTTGCTCCATACTCACCCCATCCAATCAGAGTAAATCCCCACAAGTACTTGGTGTCTGACAGGAAAGCCATGAAAATGAGGCTGTGCAGATACAAGCCCTCCACCAGGATCCAGTAGTAGTTTGTTGCCAGAAAGTAGATAAAGAGAAGGACTGTCACCTTACAACCTATCTGGAAATGGATGACACAACAGTTCAAGTTAAAAATGAAAAACATTCTTATGTACTAGTAGAATAAGTATACTTTCATTAACATGTTCACTGTTTGGCTTCCTAGGAACAACTCACAATAAGCAGGTGCATCTAAATATGATTTAATTGTAAGCCATCACATATTTTATATTACATGAAAAAAAAACAAAGTTGTGTATGGAAATATGTACTAAAAACAGTGTCTCTTACATGTACTTTCATAAAGGAAGGACCCATACCAACCGACTTGGGGCTTAAACCCAGGACCTTCTTGCTGTGAGGTGAGATTGCTACTCACTGAGCCATCATGCCGCCCAGAAGACAAGCTACAATTAAAACAATGCCTAACTCTTGACAAGTTTATTCATACACTTGATAATTAGTTTATGGATAGGTTAGGACACATTACCAAGAATTAGTGCATCACTGCATCGTGGCATGTAGGTAATCAGCAAACAACACTGCTGAGATGTTACTGAAGCCCAGGTTGCTTTGATAGCAGCCTTCAGATTGTTTGTTTTTGCTTGGTTGACAATACCCCATAGATTCTCCATGGGGTTCAAGTTTGGATGTGGCTCAATCAATCCAGTCAGTAATATCACAGTAATATGGTAAACAAACTCTGTGGTAGTAGTATTAGCACTGTGGGCAGGTGCTAAGTTCTACTGAAAAGGGAAATCAGCATCTCTGTATAGATTTTCAACAGATGGAAGCATGAAGAGCTCTAAAATATCCTGGCAGAAAGCAGTGTTGACTCTGGAATCGATAAAACAGTGTGGATCGTCACCAGCAGATGGCAAAGCATTTAATTTGATAGCAAGCTGTTTGAGATTTAGCCTGTTTGAAACGTATTCCCTAAACAAAGCTTAAGAAAAAAGGTATTTTAATCATGGCTGGCATGGTGTCAGGGGAAGCTTTCTGGGTCCTCTCTATGTGGAGTATGCATGTCCACACCGTGTGCATGTGGGCTTAATCTGGGTGCTCCTACAGTCCAAAGACATGCTTAACATTAACTAATTAACTAAATTGGCCACATTTTGTAAGTGAGTGTGCAAGTGTGTGCCCTATGGTGTATTGGCACTGTTTCTAGTTTTGTTTCTGCCATGTGCTGGGTAGGCACTGGCCAGGATTAAGGATTAGATGGATAACAAAGTAAATGAGTGAGTAAGAGATTGAGTGAGTGAAGGTTTCAGTCATTAGATCATTGGACACCTTACTAATGCACATTAAAATAAACCAAATCTTTGTAATCTTTGTCTTTCTGTGAGAGGTTGATATGATGGCTAATGTTCAATCCAGTCAAAATAGATACTAAGATTAGATAATTGTAGTGGAATTAGTTATTGTTCGTGCCTGGTTGGATTAATGACTGATTTTTAGAGATCGCTGTTGAAAGTTTTCACCTGATTTTTACAACAAAAATTCACTTGGAAAAAAATACAACAGTTATCACTTAATCCCAACTAAATACAGAATACCACAGTTTTAAATGAATTAATATAAATTATTTTTTATATAATAATGAAAACAAAATTACTAATGTCTTTTTGAAACCCCTAACCCCCTGCCCTTGAAAAGGTAAGTGTATGCCACTGGCTCTTGTGTCACCACTGTGTCACTGCAAGACTTTCAAGCACACCATCTCCCTTGTTCTAACTCGCCTACTTGCTGATCAAACAAACCATTTCCCCATCAGCTGTTTGCACTTGCAGAGTTTTAAAAGTAATAGACCTTTCTGAGCGGTCCTGATCAAGCATTCCTGACTTATTATTATTTCTGCCCATATATACTGTCACTCTGGGTTTTGGACCTTTTTTGGACAGGTGTGTGACTTTGGTGAATTTTGCGCACCTCCTTTTGTATCTCTGCTTTGGTTGTCAAATAAATTCTGAATATGGACCAGTATAACACTGTAGCACTTTTGTCTATTTCTGTAACATCTTACAGGAGTAGAATACAGTGCTGGGTATTTAAAACCAAAGCATTTATAGATTCTCTCAACATCATCTTTTCTTTTTTGCACAGACCTGTTCCTCACCTCAAAGGTTTTCTGTGGGGGTTAGATCAGCGAACTAAGACAACCATGGCTGAAGCTTGATTTTGTGTTCAGTAAACAAATAACATTTAGGGACTTTATTTTTATAGTTAAATGACAGGAAAGGCTTTTTCCCCCTGCAAGCCTTCCAAATAAACTGTTAGCATGTAAATTCAATTCAATTCAATTCAATTCAATTTTATTTGTATAGCGCTTTTTACAATAGACATTGTCACAAAGCAGCTTTACATTGATATATAAACAAGTGTAACAATTTAATTCTATTTATCCCTATTTGTCCCTAGAAGATAAAGCACTATTTAAACCTTCGGCTTCTTGGAGTAGACGAGCACACTGAATGACCTCACATGCTGTGACAGGTAGAGCAGTGATCTGTTAAAAAGGATAGAGAGATAGCGTGATTGTCAGCTTATAGCAGATGATCAGACTTAAAACTGTCAGATGTAAATTAGGTGACATTGTTGAGCTGAGTGTGGGAAACCAGAAACGGCTTTTGTTAAAAATTAACACTACATCTATGTTGACAAATTAAGTTTTAGGTACTTAAGTTACAGCATATCAAAGCTGTTATTACATAGAGTTTTCATAATGAATCATCATTGTTTCACTATGAAGTTTAATCAAAACCTACTCGTGAATTAGCAACTGAAGGCTACTGTTAGAAGCCTATAGACAAAAGCTCAAGTGTGCCAAACCTGTAGTCAATACTGTGAAGAAGTGGAAGTAAAGCGAAATAAATGCATCAGTATTGCACAGAATTAACAGATTGGTGCATGTTTGACAAGGCTACAAACAATGAAACTACCTAACAGAAGACTGAGTGATTTGAAACCCTTTGAATTGCAGATGTGGAGACATGTCAAGACTCCGCTATATCAGCTATCCAGTGCTTATCAGTTATCAAAATGTCATTAGTTCTAAGTGAAACTAATTAACACAAGTCTTGATGTTTCCAAAACAGTTAAGGATTAGTGCCACTGATTATTGAAATATTGCTTGAGTGGCCTTTTTTTGGATTTGGTGAAAAATAATTTTGGCTGAGAAAGACCCTGATAAACATACGAAATGCCTGGCAGAATTTTTTGTTGCAGCATTAGAGCTAAGTCTTGGAATCCTTAAAGTGATCCAATGGCCATTTACATTTTTATATGCAGTTTTTTTAATAGGTGTTTGTTTGTTATTAACAAGAATAAAAGGTTTCTGAATAAGACTGAATTATTTATTACAGTTTTTCTCTATTGCCAAAACACAAAACCCAGTACTCTAAACCAAATGACCAGTTACCTAAACCCATTTGGTAAAACTACCCCCCATTTTCCACAACCACAAACACAATTCACCTGTAGACACTGTTCACAAAACCCATCC
>JAUZSU010176359.1:0-12821 GCA_034780255.1 Parotocinclus maculicauda | reverse complement strand
GTTGAGCAGTAAATCGTGTAGGAACGTTGCTCATGCAACTATGTAAAGGACGCCATCTAGTGACGAAAACAATACAAAACCCACCGGCATGCACGCTTCACGTCGTGGCTCATCGTGACGTCATCGAATAGAGCAGATACTTTCTTCGGAATTCTTAACAGACGAAACCGCTGACCTAAGAAGTAAATAAGGTACATATGCTTTATAGCCTTCATGCACTACATTATACAATATTCAAACAATTTACAGCAACCTACTATGTGATTAAAACGTCTTCTGATCATGAGGTGAGTCATGTTCATAAAGGGTTTTCTTATTTTATTAGCTACACTTGTTTATGTTTGAATATAACTATTTAAATTCACTTGTCTTTTAAAATGTCTCACTAAAGCAGAGCAAATCCGACTTAACCCCCATTAATCTTGGAAAGGATTTTTGTAAAAAAAAAAGCAGAGGTACATCCTCAGCCCTTCCATCGCAGCGTCCTGTAAATGCACAAACCATCCTTTAATGCTGAAAACCCCACACAGGACACAAGATCTCAACTCAGGCTCTCACATAAATTATGGGATATTTCAAAATGAATATGAAGCAATTAAAAAGAAGCATTTTATTTTAATTTATTAAACAAGATCCTCAGAAAAGTCAAAGTCAGATTTATTTCTATAGCGCTATTTACAATGGTGCACTGTCTCATAACAGCTTTACAATATTATATTATCTTAAAAGGCCAATCCCAAATTGAGCAAGCCTAGGGTAACAGTGGCAAGGAAAAACTCCCTGAATAAAGAAGGAAGAAACCTTGGGAGGACGAAGACACATACCCCTGAAAAGTCAAAGAAAGTTGTTTGATTACGGACATGAGATGCAAACTCAATTATTGTGATTGAGTAGCAAGTGACATATTCCTGGGGGTGAACAGAAGCATGTCAAACTGGATGATAGTGCCACACTGACTGTTCAGTAGGGTTTGTGGTCACCCAAGACTGCCAAAACACACTGAAATATCTCCTAATTTTTTATCTCCTAATTAATCACATGTAATTTCTGTATTTCCAGTAGCTAGCTCTTATCTCTGAACTACCAGTGCTGCACCTAGATAGTAAAACACCCAAACTATTATATAAAAACAAAATATGTAAATGTTACATTTTCAACACTGTATATTATTAATATCCTTGTATTAAATCATTTTCATAACCACTTAATCCTAAAAAGGGTTGCAGAGAGCCGGGGCCTAACCGGTTTGTTTGTTTGTTTGTATGTTTATTCAATGCATCTTCAGCATCAATGGCTATTCGCAAGGTTACATCAATACTAGTCAGTCACCTTCACACCAGGATAATTTGTGACAAATCAACCATATGCATGTCTTTGAGATGTGGAAGGAACCCAGAGTACCTGGAATAAACCTTCATAGAAACAGGGAGGACGTGCAGACCCCGCACAGAAGGAGTCTACACAATGAAAATCCAGTTGTTTGGATCTTTGTGGAGAATGATTCATACTGAAACAAAACAATCACCCAAACCACTAAACCACACTTTAAAGTTTTGCAACAACTACTTGAGGACTAAAGATCAAGTGCTGACTATCATGGACTTGTCTCCACAGTCACTTGACCTAAACTCCAACAAGCATTTATGGGGGTACTTGAAGCTTGTTTGCTTATTTGGTTTACCTAATGTCACTATCAGAATCAATGTTGATTGAGGGTACTTGAAGACAAACAAAGGCAAGCATTCAGTTACATCACATGATGCATTTGGAATACTGTGAAGTCATTCGGCAATAACATAAGTCATGAGATATTGCACAAACTTGTGGAATCCATGCCAGCTCAAGTGCACACTTATATTGAAAAAATGAGCAACATACCAAATAACAATACAGCCGGAAAGATTTGTTCCCCAAATACTCAATACTCATTGTGCATACTATATGGTTTGTAATAAAAAGAATTAAAAGTGGGAAAAAAGCGAAATGGAAGCATTTTCACTAGTGGTCCTAGACTTGACTTGTGAATAGTATGGTCAGTGTCAACACATTCAATCTTCTGTCGCACACTATTATAAAATTTCTATTATGCACCATTCAGACCTGCTGTAATAAGTTGACATTTGTGGGTTTGAATCGATAATTAGTAACATCTTGGCACAGTGAAATTTAATCCTAACATTTTAAAATTGGAAATTTACAAAGGACATGATTCCGCATTTTTTCAATTGCCTTCACAAAGTTCTTCCTAAGACCCAACCTGAAATGCAATGGTGGTCGCAGAATCTTATTTGGTTCAACAGGTGCTGGAGGAAGAACATCCCAGATGCAGTGAATACCTGAGTGGCCAGTCTCTTTTCTTGTAATGTTCTTCACTTGCTTGACGGTCCCATTCACTTAGGTATCAGCGATACTTTGTGGATCCACCCTGGAGACCAAGCAAGAGGGAACCCACCTTTAAATCACCACAGAGGCATCATTAATGTTGGTCAAAGTTTAAGCACCTCACTTTTTTGACTTAAAAGTCACTTCATCACAGACAGCAGAATTATCTGCTTTATTAATGCAAATCTGAGGCATCGCTGAATAGCTGAATGATGATGTAAGTCGAACGGTCAGAATGCTGGCTGAGTGAATGTAAGACATAGATTTGTGTGACACAAGTTTAATTAGGATCGCATCATCTAGCTTTTATTGGTCATTCAGAGATGATGCAAGAGTTGTATCAAAGGCTGAAAAATACCCACGTATCCATGTATTATGAAAATTAGAGCCAATATCAAAATGTAAACATCATTTCCATTTTCAGCAGCTCAAAATTATTTGTGTTAATCTTTTTTCACGTCTGAACCAATTTGGCCGTAGTGTTATTGGTTTGTTTCTATGGGCACAACCATGCCCATTAATTTGCCAAGATGGAGAGGTTCTGAGCTGCAAATTCATAGGGAAATAGTTTAAAAGGGGTTAAAAGTGTCATGTAATGGCACAGGTTTAAAAACCTTTGAGAGTGGGAACTCAACTCAACATGACTGATAACCATCAACACTTTCCTCAAATGCATTTGACACCTTAAACTTTATATTATATTATATTATATTATATATAAATATTTAATTTCCCTCTAAACTCATTACCCCCAACTCTTCTCCATTATTAAATATTACAGGGTTAAAGACATGGTAAACTATGGGTGTTCACAGTTTAATGTCCATTCAATCAACATCCATTTGATTTAACAGTCAAGGTCTTAAGAACTATAATAGGAAATAAAAATCAGCCTTAAATCTAATTCATCTGAATAACAGACAACTAGTGCTAGTAAACTTCTGCAACACCTGCTGACAGAATCACAGCCTTAAGCCATATAAAAACCTGGTATTGTTCTAGTTTCTTTCTTGTTTTTGGTATGCGTTTTAAGTTTTGTTTAAGATACGAACTACTGTAACATACAGCACAGTACTGTACTAAATGTTTTCATATTGTGTTTTTAATTTAATATTGTATTATTGTTTCATATTAAACAATGTTAAAAGTATGTGTAAACTATGTTACTATTTTAATTTACAGTTAACGGCCTGTTTCACAGAATGTAATGCAGATGTTAAATGGCACATACTTGTACTGCATACAAGGTATTCATCAAGAAAATGGCCTTCTCTAATTTGTTATACAATTGCTATTGGTAGGACACATCGGACTGAAGCTCAGTGATGTCCGGGACTACTTGCTTAATCGTTCTGCTATTTGGAATACTGCTGCAATCCTGCAGCCGATGTAAGGCATATAATGCCATTGATCTGGAAGATCTGGCCTCAAACAACACATGGGTGATCACTCATAGCTCTCCCTGTAGTGCTACTTGTGGGCTGGGCATCCGTACCCAAAAGCTGTGTTCTCTGGGTTCCGATGACCAAGTGAATACAAAGGAATGCTACATTCGACAGGTCCAGTGCTTGGACAACTGGCAGTGTGGCTTGAAGACTCAAACTGTCACTGTAGGGGCACGTGTCGAATTGGACTGTTTAGAAGAAGTCATGGAAGCTATGGGCCGGTTTGCCTTTGTGGTGTCATGGCGTTTTGCAAAAGGCATCATCACTACTGATAACCAATTGTTTTTACGCCACGATGTTCCAGGATTGGACAAAGTGATCCTAAATCCAGTAAAAGAGGTGGACGCCGGGACATACCGCTGTGATGTACTGGACACATCCTACCGCAGGGTGAAGAGGATGTATAAAGGAATGAAGGTTATATCTCCAAAAGTGTTGAGGCTGGACTTCACTAATGGCTTGATTGAGTGGGAGAAACCTGGAGATCTGTGGGAAAATGTAACTGTGGTCACTGGGAAACTGTATCCAAGCAGCATGGTGCAAAATGTGGTGCTACTTAGTTTGTCTATATCCATCACTGTGCCTATGATAGTCTTTATTACTCTGTTTGCCATTTCTTATTGGAAAGGAAGGCATCTGCGTTTAGAAATTCCCTAAGTCTTCAATAAATGTTCAACAAGTACAAAAACAGAGTTTCTTAGTTTTTGTTTTATTGGCTAAGTGTCATATACCAGCTGCTACCGACCCTATTATAGAAATCTGAGACACTTGCAAATCAATAAATGATGGAGCAGTCTTAATGTTAAGTGTATCAGCATACTGTTTCACAATGGTATTCAACCACTGAACAGATGAGAAGGAAAAAACATGACACAAATGATAAATAAACTGGGTTTTTTATTGAATTTCAAAATGTGCTCACCACAAGGTCTCTCAATAACAAACTAATGGAAGCTGCTCTATGCAGTGTAGCTAGAAACTACAAACAATACCCAAATGTAATTTTAAGGCAGAGAAAGGGCCCTAAACTTTATTTTCTCACAGTAGAATGCAACACTATTGAACCCAAAAGCCAAGCCATATTTACACAAAGTGGAAGTAGGAGCATTATTTGAGTTACATTTATAAGAAAAGTAATGTAAAGCTTTTCAAAAAACGAAATCCTGACCAATGCTCTGCTGGAGAAAAATTCTGAATAAATTAGCCATAACTCCTTCATAAAACAAACCCTTTAAACATACACAAGGACTTTCTCTCAGGTACATATTTAGAAATGCATTAATGATGTTGTGTGTAAAGGTAAGTACGGTCAACCAGTATGCTTGCACAACATTCAATAGCCGTGTTCTAGAAAACAAAAACGCACTGTTTATACATTGCCACATCTGTGGAAAGATTTCCAAATTTCAAGAGCACCGTTTCTTTTGCTAATAAGAGAAATTTAACATTCCCATGCAAACTTCAAATACAGCAAATTGACGAGCAAAACCAAATGGAAGAATAGTTTAAGTTGAAGCGTGAATTTCAGTGTATTGTTACCAGTATAAATGATTAAATATCGCAAAACAGTCGGGACTCTACAGACATGGCCAATTATGGCTATCCTACATGCGGTCAGATAGGTAATATATGCTATTCAGTAAAGCAGCATTCAGAATGCATTTAAAATAGATTTTGAAAGTATCTGCCCAATTCATGCTATTACACATTCATGGCTTGAACGAGCACCCATGTATAAACATATATTCCAATTTGTAGCACCCCAAATATAAAGTTATATTACTGAATCCAACAGTGGGATTCAAAATGACTGGGAAGTTGGGGTGAGAAGATGGTACTGTAACACATCAGGTTCCTCCATTAAAATTTATGTATTTAAAAACAAGAAAATGAAGAGCTAAAGGTTTGGTTTTTCACAATGCATAAAATACGATGGAGCAATAACCAGAGGTTGCAAATATGTGTGTGGATATGCAGGGGGAAAAAAAAGAGGCAAGAAGCATCAGTTTGCAACTAGGCAAGTTTAAATTTAAAAAAAATAAAAAAAAAAATAAAATAAAATAAAAAAAAAAAAAGGGTTGGGAACGTTAGTACTTTTTAATGCAATAAAATATTTGAAAAGTATCTAATCTTTTCAAAATAAATAATGACTAAATTTGTATTATCAAGATATAATACCTATTCTACAGAACAGTGTAAAAACCATTCAGTGTGATAAACCATGACACCCACACAATGCTTAAATTAAAATAGAAGAATGTCAAATAATTGATGCATAACACTCCAGGTGTCGTTCAGAGACTAGATGGCGTTCCAGCAGTAGTGACGCAATAGCACGCCAGCACAAAGTGAGACTTCAGCATCAATGAATATGGTCTTAATTTACAAATACCATTCTCAAATTTAAAAAAACCAATCCCACTCATATTGCTTCTCGATATTAAAAATTACAGCATTTTTTTACTTACATAATCATGCTGGTGATTAATCTCAACATGAGGCCACTCATATTGATTTGAAGTGACAGCATTTTGTGGTACACATAAGAAATCTACACATCAGTCCTTCTGTCTTGCTTTAGCAATTCTTGGCATCTTGAGTGATCATAAAATTGTAAATTGGTCTAAAATGTTAAAACCATGTTAAGTGAACCACACAGCCAAGAACAGCTCAAATCATGATGCAATTCAGTGAACATGCCTATGGAACAAGAACAGGGTAAAGACATGTGGAAACGGAAACTCAGGTTGTTGCACAAAAGATCACTGAAGGATCCCACAAAGAAAATGTGTATCTAAGGAAAGTACCTCAAAATTTTACAAAACCATTAAAATGTTTTACAATGCACAGAATCGCACAAGTTAAGATCTATAAGCCCTTACTTTCAACATATATCAATGTATACAAAAGTGCAGCTACTTTTAATCCTACTGGAAGGACATTCATAGTATGGACAATTATAATTTCCAGTATAAATAATTTTACTAGGCAAGCCATTATCTATACTAATATAATGCTGAAAACTATGATCAAACCTACAAGGTAAGAGTCTCTCAAGCGCAAAACAGGATTCTCAAAAGGCATAACAATTCTTTGGTAAAATATTTCTTTGCTACTAAAACATGCTTTTTTCAAGCCAAGTATCAATATGGAAGACTTCAAAACAAGTTTTGAATTGTAACATTAATTCTAGTTTGTCTAAGAACTACATGGGTTTGTTCCTGAATGAACACAGTAAACATACGCTTAAAGCCCTTTAAAGGAACAAAGAACATGAAAATGTAGTGCACTAAATATTAAATTAATTAAAATTCCAAAGCTTGATGTGTTTTGAAAATATTATGGTAAATCATCTGGTCCACAAAGTTTCACTTGGTCATTATAACTGGCTGGTGTACTGTGGAAATGTACAGAAAAACTAAAGCAAATTGGAACATTTTGCTGGTTTATATGACCATCAACATCGATTTAGTATTCAAATATAAGGCAAAGCTTGATTTATGTGAGCATGCTCACAAACAATATTCCTGGCTTTCAAAGAGTGACACCATTTGCATACAGTAAAAAAAGCCCCTTCAATCTTGCCATTACCGGTAAGATGAAGCAAAGGAAGGCAAGAGTCTAGACAGATCATATTTAAAAAGCATGTATAAACTAGACCCATCTGAAAGCTTGGACGATTAAAAACTATTACAATGAGGCTCCATGTCTCCTTTCTGTTTACTTGAAACAAAGTTCTACAGCAGACAAGGACATGATGGAGGCTGAAACTCAAACTTTAGTTAAAAAGGGCACATGAAAGCAACTAAAAACAATCCCTGACTGAAAATGGACTGGTTCAAACACAAGGAGTCTATAAATTAAAGTCCCACTTTAACACTTAATAGGTCTGTTGCTTTGTCACAACACCCACAGGGCTCACATGGAACCGATGTAATGTGGATAACCCCGGTCTTCTTGTGCTTCATATAAATCCGAAAAACAGAATCTCATGCATGCTGGTTTGTGAGTAAGTGGGACTTGTCTTATAGACACCCAGTAATCACGTGCGCCAAAAATATGCCATTATTATTAGGGAAATTGACTTAATTTCTTAGCCAACAAAATGTAGGCCAGAAATGATGTTTAGCAACTTCCATTGAAGAAGCTATAAAAAGGTTTCTTTAAAAAAAAACATAATAATAATAATAATAATAATTAAAGCATGTGCTGGAAGAGGTGGAGCCCACCATAAAAAATTACTCATAGAAAGGGCCACGCCACAAAAGGGCAGATTTGGACATAGATGTTACATCCACAGCAGCGTAAAGCGATAGGGTGGGGTTTTATGGTCCAAGACCTGAGTTTATCGTTTCCCTGATTTCATGTAGGAGGGAATAGCTCCCCGAGCAGTTAGTCCCTCAAAGCGCTTGTACGTGTAGTTAATGAAGACCCAGTCTTTGCTCTTCAAATCTGCCTCACTGTGATTGGACACAACAGAAGCTGCAAAAAGAGAAAGGGTCAAGTTAGTTTGAATGTGAAACGATATCTGGATGTTGTTCCCACAAGCAATGGCGGGTTACAAAGGATGTCAGAACAAATGCTGGCAAAGCATAACCGATTAAATACAGAAATGTTGAAACTACCAGTGAGAGCTAAAATCTGTGGGTGTCTGAATGATTCACTTTTTCTCACTATGGAGGTCAATGACTAACAATAACTGACAAAAGTATAGTATTGTTAATGTTGCCAGTTAAATAAACTAAAAAAAACCCACAGACATTTAAAAGGACAATGAAGAAGAAAATACCAAGGCTGGTACAGCAAGGATATTTAACCCATGACACACTGTCCAGAAGTACTTTCTGAATGCCAAACTACTTCTCATCATGGTATTTTAATCGTGTTCAATGTAAATGTGTCACTGCTGTGCTGTTAAATAACATAGCCTTGCTGGAATAAAACGTTATAAAGCAAGCTTAATATTTTATGCTATTTACCAATACACACTTTGGGCATCATTCATGAAACTTGTAATAAGACAAGCAAACTGCAAGTAAATTATGTGTAAAATGAATCTTCCCAATATCTTTCCACACAATAATAGCTCTAACACAAAATAACATATCTAGGATCTCTAAAGAAGTGTTTTATGAACGAGATATTTGCAAATTTGTTCTGCTCGAGTTTCATGAATGAGGAACTTTGTGCGGATACACTACAGTAGATACACACTTCTGTAACGTGTATACCATAAAAGCATTAGACACAACGGAGAGCACACAATAATGTTAGTTCTGTTTAAACAAACAAACAGCACATAAAATCACATTTGAAGGTGTTTTTGCTGTAACAGCAGAAAACATATTTCAGGTATTTCTAGGGGTGCAACTATATACTACTCGATTCTCAACAGAGTTTAAATTGAATTGAGATTTTCTTTCTGAATTTCCTTCTTAATTTCTGTGTAAAGAATGCAAAACCGTGCACAGTGCAGAAGTGCACAATTTCTTAAAAAAATAAATAGCCCCCTGCAATTGAAATAAATTACTGGAAATAGAGGATTAAAACAGTAAGCAAAATGATCTATTGTAGCTTCACCAGAGTGTACTTTTCTTGTCTAAACATTTAAACAAATATAATATTCGGCCTGCTGCAATTAAAATAAGAATTTTAAATAGTGCTACAGCAACAAAATGTGCTAATCCACTCAAATTAAATGTTGTATACAACTGCTAATTTTCTATACTTGTTCTTGGAGACAGGACTCATTTTGTTGCATGCAATAATATAGAAATAATAGAAGGTTTCTCTTCTCTTCTATTCTTTTAACATGTAACAGTTTCACCTAATTTTAATAACTATGCGCCATCTTAAATTGAAAATCAAAGTAACAAGCTCAGTGTACCTTTAAACATCTTCAATCTCAAATTAAAATCTGGCTTAAATGAGTTTAAAACTAAAGAACGCCCTCTGTTATTAAAAAGACATGCAAAAGCAGCACATGGCATATTGAACAAAACGCAAGGACATTGTAAATATCCACAATGTAGGCCATTACATTTTTTGCACCACAATATATCGTGTCACAATGCATTGTTACACCCCCACAAGTACTGCTTGAGTAGCAAGAAACTACCTGTTAAACGCTGGAACCAGAAGTGAATAGCAGTCAACAATGGTGAAGGAAATTGTGTAAATGCAGGAGAAAGATAAAAGGTTTAGCTTTAGGAAACTAAAAACCCAAAAAAAGGCCTGAACTCACATGTTGGCTGGAGAATGTCTGAATCTGGAAACTCGTCAAAGTTCGAGGTGTCGTCGATGCTTTTAATCTCTATCGGAATGGCAGCAGGTCTCTCCCTGTCAAAACATTTACCTCTGTGTCAAACAAACTACATTCGTGGATAGTGATCATCCGGAGTGTTAGTTTTAAACATTTAAGGAATAGCTACTTCTGGTTCACTCACAGAAACAACGCTTCCATGTTAGCACATAATCAAATGACGTATCTTACCTGATATGGTCATAATCAACCCCTTCAAAGAAAGAATTGCTCTTTATCTCCTCAACTCCACTAGCACCAATCCTGTTTTCACCCTCACAGCAGAACCTAGAAAACAACACACCTTTAATACATATGGTACACGAATACTGCCTTGTGATCAAAACAGCAGCACCACACCAAGGTTTTTATTAGAATTTAAACTACCTGCAGAAACGGAATCCATACTTTTTCAGAGGAGTCCATAACATATTACCAATTACATTAACCAAAAGTTGGCCAAAATCATTAACACAAATAACATTTTATAATAAGTGTTGTAAAATCTCAAGTAATTTACAGAGTAATTGAATTGAACGTGAAAAGTAAAAGCAAAACACTCAGTTGTTGAACTCAGGGTGCTAACTGCTCAGCTTGAAAGTCAAGAGGATTCCTTTTGGTTGGCTGTAATTACTAACCATTTTAGAACCCATGGCGACTTATTTGCACTAAGAATACAGTACTGTAAATTTAACACAACAGACAAAGCAGAGATCTGCATTGAGCAACTGGTTCACTATATTCCCGTGCAGTCTATTGCACGCTCCCGATTTTTATGCTTCTTAAAAATAAAAGTCCTCTACAGGATGCTCTGTTTACAGCCAATAATGTTACCAGTCTTGACAATAAACCTAGTGCTTCACCATTTTTAAATTTAGCATCACAAAACTTTACCAGTCTATTGATGGCCTCACTGGTATTACATTCAAAATTCCTTTTCGCTATACAATATTTTGTCTCTATACTATTTTCAGTTCAATATATGGTTTGCACATCAGTGCACTGTTTTTATTTACATTTTGAAGACAAGACAACAAACTTTACCTGAGAATAAGGTCCTTTGCCTTCTCTGATATGGGAACTTCTGGGGGGAATGTCAGTGTTTCACGCCAATTCATCACTTTCCTGTATGTTTCCTGAGGAGTCTCTGAACAGAAAGGAGGATAACCTGCAAATACACACAAAGTTAGTACAAGGAACTACAAATTTTCCATGACATGCACTACATGCTCGCACACCCACATTGAACATCTCAATAAAAAACAATTGAGTTTTCTAGGAACAAAGCCATTAGAGAAACAGATGGAATACAGTTTGTTATTGGCGAACCTAAAAGTGTATCTATCTGGTAAGTAAAAATGTTTTTTAAAATTAATATAGAGGGATGGGTATACATATATTATAAATCTTATCATACTGTATATAGTTATATTCATTATACATTAAATGAATCATGGTTCAAGGTTCTCTCACCTATAAGCATTTCATACATGATTACACCAAGGCTCCACCAATCACACAATTTATTATATCCGTTTTGCAAAAATACTTCTGGAGCAATGTAGTCAGGGGTTCCAACAGTAGAGAAGGCCTGAAAGAAAGATCAATATATGTGATAGAAACTGTACAACACAGTTATAACCCCACACTCATCTAATCTCTTTTACATTTCATGGCTTCTTAAACAAAATATAAATTAAGAAACACCATGGTTAAATGCATATGCTAATAATACATACACACCAAACCTTTCCAGTTGTTACAGTGTGCAACAATGGCTCAGACAAACCTCTAAGCAGAGCAGTATTAACATTTCAAGGCTTTCTATTTAGCAATTCATTTGAATCAGGTTACTAACCAGCTGTCTCCTGTTTCTCTTCCACGTCTCTGCTTTTCTCTTTGAGTTCATGTTTTGGAATGCTGCAGAAGGGAGAAACACCGGAAGGTTAATTCAACAGCCAGTTTCATACACCCACTCTGAATTTTTCAAACTGGTATTTAACCGTTGACCTAACTTGTATTCAAGGAATGATTATAGCAATACACGCGATATGCCCTATGTTTGGACACCACTAGTTATCATTATTTGTTACTTTAGCCAAACTGACTGATGGCAGGTTTATAATCAGAGAAATTCAGAATCTCTATGCAACAACAGTGCCAACAGAACAGGTTATCCATGGGTCTCTGTTTGACATATAAACAGAGTTCCAAAAAACGTTCCATCTTGCTCCTAAAACCGTAAAAGAAAGTCCATATAGAAATGGTTTGCCAACTTTGATGAAGAACATGGCAGACTTGCACTGATCCCTGACTCATATACATAAAACACCACTGAAATTAATTGCAATGGCAACTGTGAGTCATACTGGCCAACATAAGTGTCTTCCCTCAAAGTGATGTTCCACATTCTCCTGAAAAAGCAGTGAAGATACACTATATTGCCAAAAGTATTTGCTCACCAATCCAAATTATCTGAATCAGGTGTTCCAATTATTCCATGGTCAAAGGTGTATAAAATTAAGCACCTGGGCATGCATACTTCTTACAAACATTTGTGAAAGAATGGGTCACTCTCAGGAGCTCAGTAAATTCCAGCGTGGAACTGTGATAGGTTGCCACCTGTGTAACAAATCCAGTCGTGAAATTTCCTCGCTCCTAAATATTCCACAGTCAACTGTCAGCTGTATTAT
>JAUZSU010176349.1:0-12822 GCA_034780255.1 Parotocinclus maculicauda | reverse complement strand
GGGTGCAGACGCATTTTTAGCTTTGTAAGCAAGCATTAAAGTTTTAAATCTGATGTGAAAAGCTATAGGAAGCCAGTGAAGAGAACAGAGCAGTGGTGTAATGTGTGTAAACTTGGGAACATTGAACAAGTCTTGCAGCATAATTCTAGATCAGCTGTAAGGATTGGATAGTGCTCAAAGGTAACCTGGCTAAGAGAGAGTCCAGTAGTCCAGTCTTGAGACGACAAGGGACTGAACCAGAATCTGCGTTGCCTGCATATTAATTGCACCTGTTAACTTGTTACCGATATACATCTGGTCAATAACACCCTTCCTTGTAAAGAAGCGCTGAAGTCTCAGGGGAGGTCATAGGGCCACATAAACAGATGTTGCGTGAAATGACCGATGCTGAGAAAGGCTATCCAGAGCCTGTTATATTTTACCATAAAGCTTTACTTGAAACTCACTTGAAACAATCATTCTTTGAATCAGACGCGGGTCGTGACATAAGACTTCACCTCTATGGCTCTGATGGCAGCAGAGCGGCTAAACCAGCAACTGCTGGCATGTCAACAGAATATCACTGAGCAACACAAGCAGCTAACCAGTCTTGTTGGTGTGGTTCAGAGCCTGTTGCCACACTGCCATCGAGACCATGGTACCTCAAGTGGTGGAACTTACTGCGCGGATTCTGGCACTGCACCCTCCCTTCGACCCTTGAGCCCCCCTGTCTATGGCTCCAGTGCATCATACCAGGTAAATATGATGGCGATCCTGAGAGATGTCCAGGCTTCATTTTTCAGGTCTCGCTGTATCTTTCCAGTGTGGGCGATGTCCCTAGAATTCCACACCTTGGCGATGGCCAGCATTTGGAATGAGGCAGCTCTCATCACACTGTGCAAGCAGGGTCTCCACCCGCAAGTGCAAGCCAGACTGGTGGGCTGAGATGTGGGACTTAGTTTAGAGTCACACATCACACTGGCCATTCAAGTGGACCACCTCCAAGGTGTCCACCCCACCAGCCCACCACATTCCCAGCTCACCTGCCGTGCCGCCGATGCAAATTGACCATTTGGATGGAGACAGTGTGATTGGGAAAGAGGTAATACAACATATTATTGATTTTTATTGTTAGGTTGGTGGTCATTCAAGTAGCTAATAGGAGCTCAGCCCTATAAAATAACAGTGATAAGGCAAGAAAAGAACTGTGACTCTGGTGTTGTCCAAGAGAAACAATGTATAAGTTAATAATTATATCAATTTAAAATCCTACATGCCTAAAATCAGGCACAGTGCCTGTCTGCCTGAGCACTTCTATGCCCCACAATAATGATGTTAAATATATCATTCTCATGATATCATTGCGTGTAGCATGATGTGATTTTACTCCTCCTCCCCTAGCTGAAAGGGAAGTTAGGAGTTTTTTTAGGAAAACTGTCTACGGTCAGGAGTATGAGGAGGTCATCAACACCCTGGCAGCATTCACAGAAACAGCAGGGACAGAGGAGAGAGTGAGAGGCCATGTGGAGAAAGAGGGTAAATAACACTAGCATCAACAGATCACTCCCTGATCAATTATAAATGTAATTATAAAATATATTTGTTCCATTTATTTAGAGGCTTACATTCACCCACATACAGGTGGTTACAGGTAATGTATATTATAGGTAATATACTAGACAAGTAAGTATGTTGGCTGCAAATAACTATAATGCAAATGTCAATGTTCTAAAAGAATCTGTCTTATTTCCTGAAGGTCCACCCCCAGAGGCAGGTGCCATGGAGGTGCATAACTTCTTTGCAAGCTGTGTTGAAGAGGAGGAGAGGAAGGAGGACAGTGGCGATACCAAGTAATGGGGCCGCCAGTTGGTGCTACAATACATGAGTGACTCTAACTTGACACGCTTCCAGTCTTTTCTTGACTTCTGGCAGGAGAGATCAGGTGGGCTTGTGCCAGTTGCCAAGAGGCTGCTAGCAATCCCAGCAACAAGTACTCCTTCTGAGCGTAGTTTCAGTGTTGCTGGGAGACTGATTGAGGAGAGGCGTTCCACCCTCAATCCAGAAAATGTAGATGCACTTTTGTTCCTACATAGCAACATATAAAGTTCCTGCACGCATTCTGCAAGAACATTCTGTTAGTTAACCCTAATTAGTTTTTTGGGCATTGTCCTTGCAAATGGACAAATGTTCAAATGCGTTGAAGAGAGGGAAAGTAGACTGATATGGCAGTTGTATGTTTATTTAGTATTTGCATCATATGCATTTTTTTTCTTTATACAAAACTTAGGCACAGTATGTGAATTGCGAAGGTAATGCCTTTATCCACATTTAGTTGACAACAGTTCTTTTGCTTTGTGCAGTTTTTTTTTTAGGCAAATTCATGCCTAATGTTTTAAGAAAATAATTGCTCAATAAATTAGTCAAAATCAACTTTATGTTATGTTTGGGGCTATTTAACAGGGACGTAGCAGCTGATCCTCCATAGGAAAAACTATAGGGACCACAGCCCATGTATTATTTATGTTTTGTGGCCTTTAGTGAAGGAATTTTTCTTTAATTAAGGCATAAAATGTCTCCCTATATTACCACAAATGAACTGTACCTGTTGCCATATCCTTTAAAATAAAACTCCAGAACACAAACTAATCTTAAAAAGAATGGGGATAAGATTAAATTTATTTGTATTGCCCAAAAACTAAAGCGGTACAGGAGTGGGAGTCATTTTACCAGGAGTGGGACAGGACAGGAATGTTTTTTTATTTTGACCCGGGATTGGGATGGGACAGGAATGAAAATCCACTCCCATGTCACCCTCTATTACAGACCTTATGTGGCATTCAGCCATTCAGTATCACTCTGTTATATGATGTATTTCCCCAGTTTTAAACCCCCACCCAAACGAAAACAGCCCCTGGGGGTGGGGTTAGAGGTAGCTGGCTTTACCTAAAAGTGTGGGGTAAGGGGTGAATTGTTGTCTCCACCAACATTGAGATCAAACCCTCATCCTACTGGATATGATCTTGTTCTATCGTTCTGTAAGTTAAAAAAAAAATCTAAACCTATCCATCCTGAGTCAGAGAAACCACACACACACACACAGAGAGAGAGACAGAGTCACACTCAGGTCACCACGCTTGTCAAAAAGTTATCAAAATATTGAGGGATTACGTTGCATTCAGGATGGGATTTTAGAGATAGTCCCTTGCTGCACAGCTGTTTTGTGGTGATAAACAGATTTTTTCCTCCCTTTGCACTTGTGAATGAATGCAGCAAGTTTGTCGGTCAAAGCTTGTCTAGAACTCCTAAGAGGCAGAGTGTGTCGGTCCTAATCCCTGAGTCTAATTCAGATTAAAGTGAGGCTTTAAGGCGTTGGTAATTCACTTAACAGTAGGTAGCACACAGCACCTGCAAATCAAGAGATTAGAGTTTAGGAACAAGCGAACGCAGCACGGATCACACCAGCTGACGCCATAATGCCATGTCCACTGCATAAAGCCAACTGTGTCCAATTTGATGCTTTACACTTTCTTTTATTCTGACTGATATCTGTATTCATGTGTTATTTGAATAGACTCTGTGTTCAGAACGTCACTAACGGCACGATCTGTTTTCTCTCAGGAACAGATCTCTCTTCATCCAGTACCAGTTCATACTAGATGTCATGCCGAAACCAGTTATAAGCCCACTTAAGTTGGTCTTTCATCATAAAAGTGTCTATATGTATATATTAATATATTTAGCTTCTAGTTCAAGGTTTCTTCCTTCTATGTTCTGAAAGTTTTTCCTTGCCACCGTCACAATTAATGTAAGCAATTAGCAGGGCACGGTGGTCCACCACTGGTCTGTTTAGCACTAGATGGTACTGGGTCCTTTCTATGTGGAGTCTGCATGTCCTCCAGTTTCCTCCCACAGTCCAAAGCACATGCCTGTTAGGTTAATTGGTGTCTCTAAAAAGCGGCCCTTAGTTTGTGACTGTGTGTGTGTCCTATGATGGATTGGCGTCCCGTCTAGGGTTGCTCCTGCCCTTGCGCCCAGAGTGTGGATTAAGCGGAAGATAATGAATGTATAAATAACCTTATCACACCACAAACAGATACAACAGAACTAATTACAGGGTTTTAAACGTATCCAAAAGCCATTTTTGTAGCTTTAAAGGTATGGTCTGCCATGCAGGTGTTTGTACCGTGTTTCTACAAATCTTCTGCCATCGAAGCAGGGAAAGCGGTAAAAGATTTAACACTCGGACACATTATGCTTCACCGGCCCATCAGTGGTTTGAAAACAAAACCCGTTAGATACATCAGCATCAAAAACGCATCTAAAGGTAGGAAAGCAGTAGTGTGAATAATGCATGCAAGGCACATTTGGTTGGGGGAGAAAACGAGACGGGGGGGAGACGCAAGTGCAGCGTGTTTAATGAAAGTGCTAGACATGGTGTAATAACAACTTGGATAATGATACAGGCTTAACAGGAATGCAAAACAAACAAGACAAAACGTAAATGATACAGGAAAAGACAAAGCATGACACCATGTCTCACACTACCTTTATTGGACGGCGATCCTGTGACTGTGCAGGTCATTTGAGCACAGTAAAACATAATTGTAGATGATATTGTGACATGGCGTGACGAAAACAACACACTGTGCTCATGAAGGGATGGACTTGATCAGCACCAAATTGCGCCAAAAAAATATCCACTACAATGCAGGATGGATCCATGCTTTTATTATTTATGCCAAATTCTGACCCTACCATCTAAATGTTAGAGTAAAAATCAGACCAGGCAACGAACTTCTACTGTTCATTTTCGGTAAACCCGTGTGAACTCAGTGTCCTGTTCCCGGCCTGGGCTTATGCTGCTGCAGCCTATCTGCTTCAAGGTTCGATTTGTTCGATGTGTGATTTTTCTCTTCTGTATACTTTGGTTGGAATATGTGTCTAATATGTCTAATATTTTTATTAGCTGGAACCAGTCTGGCCATTCTCAAAATACCAGATCTACAATTATGGGAATACTCTGGCCAATCTTTATATGACACAGTGAGGTATTTATTTTAGAATAGTGTAGGGGACTGGACTAAAGCTGTGAGATACAAGCCCATTTCAATTTACAAGCTCATTGACATTTTACAAATTCCTATTGCTCCTTTCGATTCCAATTTTTGACGTCAAAATGGTAAAGAAAATGAGGCAAATGTTCAGCTATAACAAATATTTTAACTTCAACAGTAATCAACAGTAAAAAGCTTAAATTAGTGACCTACCAACACCAAAATTGTAACGACTCATCATAAGTAATATCTACTGCTGAAACCAAATATGTAGTACCATATTTTTACGTTAAGCTTTTTTTCTTCCAATTTAAATATGATTACTTTTTGGTTGGATCACAGGCTCATCATTTTAGCAGTAAAGATTATTTATCAATAGTAGTAACAGTGTTTTTTTTTACTAGGTCAGGTCATTAAGTACATTAAGTTACGTTAAGCTTTTTAGACTGTCCCGGCTAACACAGCGCTTATGCTATGTGAGATTATTGGAATTGGAATACTGAAACCAGCTCTAACCCTGTCCCCCTTCGTCTTCATTCTTTTTTTAATCATTCCTAGCCTCAAATTCCTGACCAGCACACTTGCTCAACCAGAAATGCCCATTTTCTTTCATAGTAAAAAATGTTTTTTAAAAATACCTGTATGAGCTTCCCTTGCTCAGTCTGAAGCGTGGTAAGATCCTGCCCTAAAAGGTTCTGCCCTCTCCGTAAAGACTCGTAGTCCATTTTCAATTGGCCGGCATGGGCTGAGAGCTTTGCCACCTCTTCTGCGAGATTAACCAATAGTGCCCGGTCCTGGCCTTTGACTGACTTGAGGTCCGAGTCATGATCTGTGAGCGAGTGGAGCAGGGAGGTCTGCACTCCCTCCAATCGAAGAAAGTTACTGCTATAGTCGGGGCAGTTGGGGTCAATAAAGATGTTCACGCGCGAGCCGTCACCCCTCTCGACCGTCACCAGGGCGTTCGCTTCATCCTGATTGGTGGTAATGTGGGGTGGGCCATCCGAAATGGGTGGGGCCTGCGAGTGGTTCAGGAAGAGTATGGTGCCGGTTACTGTGATAGCAAGGATGACGGCCACGAAGAGGAGTACGGTACAGAGAAGATAGCTGCAGCTCATCCTCTGCAAGAAAAACAAGGCAGAGAAAAAAAAATGGATCAGATTTCCATAATCATATAATAATTTATGCTGATGTAATGTAACTATAGAGAATATATTCACAGAAATCTGTGTAAACAATATTTCAATGCATCAGAGATACCACTGAATCCTTATGGATAACAAAAGCTTTGAATTTTGCAAAACTACACCAATGGAGAAGTTTCTCAATGTATAACAGGCAGCACTGAAGTTAAAATCAATGACTAGGAGGTCAAATTAAGTTTGTGCATTAAATACTGCAACCCTGAAACATATCAAATCAAAAAATGTCTTTGTTCTTACAGACAGAACAGCTTAGAGGAGCCACAAAACAAGCTAGATTTAAAGGATTACAGAAAATAAGCAGTGCCAGAAGTCAGACTAAGCTAATATAAGTTACATACAAGAAGAAAAGGATCCCATGACGCCTGTTTCATGCTTAGTTCTGAGAAGTTACTGCTGCTCTGGTAGTAATTATTGCCACAATTATTGGCACACCTACACTGAATGATTTAATAATGAAGCTTCATAGACCAATAAAGCAGCATTTATCTTGGAACATCTTATAAAACTGGAGAAAACAGAGTAAAGATTGTGCAGGGTTGCTTGTGTTTGTAGTTACATGGCAGTTTCTCACGAAAATTAGGAAATATTTAATAACGAGATTTAATTTTGAAGTATCCACTATTTTTTGTGGGTAATACTACAGATATACAGCAGGCAGTTGATAAGGTGTGATCAAAAATGCAGGCCAAAATATTAAAAACAGCCAAATGAAAGGAATACAGAAAAAATTATTCAAACCTAATATCAGTAATACAACTAAAATTGAAATGACAAATGTTGTTCTTATTAATAATAATAAATCAGGATCACAGGAGCTCACACTGGACCTGGACGGGGTGACAGTCCATCAGACTCTCACTCACACCCCTGGGCCATTTAGATTCGTTCAGCTAAAGCATTTAATGAATAAATGAATAATAATTGCACATATGGGAATCCTTGTACTAAACAGAGCCAGACTTAGCAACTATATATACAGAAAGTATTCAGCCCCCTTTAAATTGATCACTCTTTGTTTCAGTGCAGCCATTTGCTAAAATCAAAAAGGTTCTATTTATTTCTCATTAATGTACACAGCATCCCGTCTTAACAAAAAACAGACTGATGATCATAATCATATCACAAGTGATCATAAGTATTCAGACGCTTTGCTCAGTATTTAGTAGAAGCTCCCTTTTGAGTCTTCTGAATGATGTAAAAAGTTGTTCACCCCTTGATTTGGGGATTCTCCTCCATTCTTCCTTGCAGATCCTCTCCAGTTCCGTCAGGTTGGATGGAGAACACTGGTAGATGGCCATTTTCAGGTCTCTCCACAGATGCTTAGTTGGGTTTAGGTCAGGGCTCTGGCTGGGCCAGTCAAGAATGGTCACAGAGTTGTTCTGAAGCCACTCCTTTGTTATTTTAGCTGTGTGCTTAGGGTCATTATCTTGTTGGAAGGAGAACCTTCGGCCCAGTCTGAGGTCCTAAACACTCTGGAAAAGGTGTTCTTACAGGATATGTCTGCACTTGGCCGCATTCATTATTCTTTCAATTGTCATCCTGTCCCTGCAGCTGAAAAACACTCCATAGCATGAAGCTCCCACCACCATGTTTCACTGTTGGGATTGTATAGGGCAGGTGATAAGCAGTGCCTGGTTTTCTCCACACATACCACTTAGAATTAACACCAAAAAGTTTAATCTTCATCTCATCAGACCAGAGAATCTTATATTTCATAGTCTGGGAGTCTTTCATGTTTTTTTTTCATATGTCTTGCACTGAGGAGAGGCTTCCGTCGGGCCACTCTACCATAAAGCCCAGACTGGTGGAGCTGCAGTGATAGTTGACTTTGTGGAACTTTCTCTCATCTCCCTATTGCATCTCTGGAGCTCAGCCACAGTGATCATTGTGTTCTTCTTTATCTCTCTCACCAAGGATCTTCTCCCACAATTACTCAGGTCTAGGAAGAGTTCTGGTCTTCCCAAACTTCTTCCATTTAAGGATTATGAAGGCCACTGTGCTCTTAGGAACTTTGGGTGCTACAGAAAAATTTTTAGAACCTTGGTCAGATCTGTACCTTGCCACAATTTGCATTGACATGCACTGTGAGCTGTTAGATCTTATAAAGACAGTTGTGTGTCTTTATTAATCAAGTCCAATCAAGTTCTATTAAACACAGCTGGACTCCAATAAAGAAGTAGAATCATCTCGAGAAGAATAAGAAAAAATGGACAGCTTGTGAGTCACAGCAAATAGTCTGAATACTTATGACCATGTGATATTTTAGTCAAGATGGGATGCTGAGTGTACATTAATGAGAAATAAAATGAACTTTTTTGATTTGAGCAAATGGCTGCAATTAAACAGGGTGAAAAATTTAAAGGGGTCTGAATACTTTCCGTACCCACTGTATATATAGCATAGAGGATTCAAAGGCAGGTAAGTAAACCAGGAGAACATGTCATTAGAGAAAATGTCAGACAGAAATGGTAGGAAGGGAGAGCAGTTAAGTATTATAACCACCATTGGAACTGTAATAATCATGAGCATAACCATTTCCCTTTTGAAAAAGCCTATAAAGGTAATTAGCCCTAGTGCTGCTGAATAGAGAAGCTAAGTGAGAGAGGAAAAAAAGGTGCAGATACAACGCCTATCAATCCCTCCATCTTCCAGATGTTACCCAGCAGGTGTGTCTAATCACGGCACATTTAATGATGATTACACAACTCTACAGGAACGAGATTAATGCAGCGGAAAGCCATCATGTACTTTTTACTTAGTTAAAAATGATAGTCCATGCATCTGATAACGTACGTTGTGAACATCATTTAGATAACGCATGAATTCTCTTCGTAACATCTGTCACAGTTGCACACTAAGGGCCACTTTAGAGACTCCAATGAACCTAACATGCATGTTTTTGGTCTGTGGGAGGAAACCAGAGGTATATAAGGCTGGTGCAACCTCCTTTACAACAGATCAACATTCCGCATGTATTGAATTTCCCCAAACAAATTTTCCCAGGCAAACTTTTGAGTGCTTTTTGTCTTCCTCGAGTGTCCTAGTGGTGCGTATCAAAACAAAACAAAAAAAAAACGTTGACATACAGGAATACAGAGCAGATAGGAGCCTCCTAACAGATGCATATGTGCACTAATTGTGACCCTGCACTTTTAAAGCATAAGTAGTGATGGCAGGAACCCATAAGTAGAATGGAAACTTATTTCTCAAACAGGTATCCACAATTTGGAATTTACAATTTAAATACATGCTCTCAAGGCAAGTTTTTGACACCTCTGAAGATCTCTCCACAGCAGCAGCAACACCACAGCAGTAGTCAAGAAGTCTCAGCACTTCAGCACGCAGTACTTCCTAAGGATCCTCAGGAAAAACAATCTGCAAAGAGGAGCTACGCTGCTCCAACGAGACCTGACATACTGCATCTCCACGTGGTACACCAGCTGCTCAGCACTGGATGGGAGAGCCCTTCAGGGAGTCATCAACACAACCCTGAAGATCATCAGGTTCTCACTGCCCTCTCTGGAGCACTTCTGAAGCTCCCACTAACACCCATCATCCATCTGACCTGCTGCTGGCTGGTAGACGCTACAGGTCCATTACAGCACAGACAGACAAACTTAAGAATAGTTTTTATCCCAGAGCCTTGAAAGCTGACTGAAATAATTAATTGGCATAAAAGCTGTCCCACGATAGACTCTTAGTTAGATAGATAGATAGAGGATCTTCAGTTTGTCAACAAATGTGTGAGAAATATAATGAAATCTTAAAAAATAAAACGTCGCTCAAATAAATATTGGAAGGAATTTGCATAGTTCTCTCTATAGTTCACTGCTTGCAAAAATTAGCTGATGTTTCATTCATTGCTCAAATAATTATTTGTATTAATTGAAAGTTTCTTGCGTCAACTGAGTGACTTTCATAGTCAACTATGTAACACCTATTTTTTTCAAATTTAAAATAAATAAATTGGTGCTTGTGACACCTTTTAAAGTATACTACCCATCTATACTGTTTGGAGTTTTGCACATCTTCTTTTGAAACTGTATAAATGACCTGTATGGTAGGTTTATTACTAAAAATATTCCTGTCCTTAATGACAGGACTGAACATATCACATGTATGTGATATGTAAAAAAAAAAAAAAAAAATTCTTAAAATTAATTTTCAAAATCTAATTTTATATATGGAAGAATAGACTAAAGAACCCTTAAAATTGTATTTTACCTAAAGTGCAGGATATAATCAAATATCTAATGACATGCAGTTTGCCCGTAACATAGTTGACAAACTAAGTACAACAAGTAAAACATCCTTTCCCTTAAAAATTTTGAAATATAATTCATGTTTAAGCTTTGCAACTAGTGGATAAGTGAACATTGTTTGTACTTTTTGGTGATGTAAAATGTACCCTAAATTATACTCTGGTTTACTCTGTGTACTAGGGTTTCCTAGGGTTTCCTCCCATCCAAAAACATTTTAGCTTAATTGATTACTCTAAAAATTAGCCTTATGTTAATTATTTTTATTCGTTGGAGAGCCAACGGTTTTCTTCTGTTCATTAAATTTTTTTCCAGATTCAATTTAATTTAATTGTAGGTTAAATAAATTTTATTTTTAACTAAAAATGTCTTCCTCTTTCCTTGTATTGATTCCACATAGTCCTCGAGAAATTGAAATGTGCTGAAAAATAAAGATTTATTAATTATTTTCTCCTTCCTCAGTAGATTCTCAAATAGGGACATCTGAGGAACAAGCAATTAAAAAGTCTGGCCTTAGCAACTGTCAACCAAATGTAATAAAACAACCTAATATCTCTAGAATAATTACAGAATGTTATATTTCGCAATCTGAACAATTAAATACAGGTAGAGTGAATTGTACAGTACTATGTAGCAATTCCTCTTTATTTTGCCTTTTAAGAGGTTTAAATGAATTGCATTTACTGGTACACTATGTACAGCCTTTTTTAACTAAATGCATTTGTCACGCTTGTAATCTAATTTGCTTCAAACCCAAACAATACAAAATACAATATTCATGCTATATTTTCCATCATGGCCTGTAAACAAAAAAGCATCGAGGCACATCTCAGCTTGGAGTCCTACTGCGACCGACAGCAGTGAGAACTACAGCAGTCAACATGGCACTGTGCAAAAAACACTTTTCTCAAACATAATTTAACATTTTCAATTTAGCTCTAATACCTCATGGCAAGAAATGTGTCTATACACAGCTTGTTCTAGACTGTGAATTGAAAAGTCCAAAATAAATGAACAATACGGCATTTACAATGTACCCCGCATTTATTGTGTTTCAAGTACTCAAATCCATTTCTAGGTTGCGATGCCAGTTACAAAAGATGCTCTGTCCATCAAGTACATGGGAGAATAATTAGTGCTAGTACAATAGCAGGAGTGTGAAGATGGAGTGGATTTCACACCTCTAGCACACTTTCTTATTAGCCTTCAATGTCTGTGTTTCCTGATGGTGGAGTGCTTCCAAAAGTATGCCTTTTGTCTGCATCTCCGTCTCGCTAGAATGCACCTTTCTGTTTCTTCGAAAGTGTAACTCTATGGCCTAATTGGTCACAGTATAAAGAGTCTGCATCTAAGTGTGCATGTGTCCTGCTTTCTACCCTCAACCCTCAACCCAGAGTGATGGATCTGGGCTAAACTTTCTGAAGCAGTGTTTCACAGAAGAAAACCTCCGTATCTGGAGTGATTGGATCCTGAAAAAAAGACTGAAGATTGAATCTACAAGATCTTTTCGCTCTGTAAACGGAATTTATCCAATTGAATTCTTATACTGTCTTCTTATTCTCTTATAGTGAATTCTTACAGAATGTAATCACGTTTATGTTCCTCAACTGCAGAATTATTCTCCATGGTAACTGGTAGGTGATTATAAGAGTAACACAATATTGATATGCACCGTTTATTGACCGCATTTTGCTGATCGGAATCATCATTGCTCGGACATTACCATAATCACAAATATAGAGCTACCATGTACACAGGAAATGAAGCCTACACATGTCACTCTCTCCAGGAAATAGGCAGTGAATTAGCTCTAAGTTCTTTAGCAAACATACATTAACACGTTAACAGTCACGCACCCTGTAGGACCAAGAAATTAAACAGGCATAAGCATACATCACTGGCTGCACACAACCAAGAGAGAATGAGTCCACTTGAAAAAACACTAATTTGCAGAATATTATCTAAACTATTAGCGTTCTGCCAGGAAAACTGAACTGTTAAAGTGTATATATATATATATATATATATATATACACAGTATATTTCGCGGTTCACCTTCCACAGACTCGGTGCATCGCGGGTTTTCAAAAAATAATAAAAATTGCGGCTTTTTGCTGTTTCGTGGGTTTTTGCGGAACTTTTACATTTAAAAAAATCACAAACTTTATAAAAAATATATGTAAAATAATAATTCTAACAATAAAGGATTGTTATAAATCATAAAATATTAGGATTTACAGTAAATAGCTGTTGTCTACTCAATGTGTAGGATATGACGTGCTGTAAGCTCGGTACAGACGGAGCATGTGTGATACGAGAGTGATGTAT